>VZTD01001501.1:324264-603354 GCA_013397725.1 Rhagologus leucostigma | reverse complement strand
TCCCGCCCCGCCGCTCATCCCGGAGCTCGGGGGAGCCCGGGAAGGTGGCGGCGGGCCCCGCTCACGTCGGCGGAAACGCGCTCCCGCTCTGCCCTTGTAAATATTTGTCAGGAAGCAGTTGCCAAAGAAAGTATCTCGTTATGCAATTTATTTTTTTTNGAGTCGTAAAAAACAGGAAAATACGAATTGCACAAGGTTTTTCCTCGGCGTGTGAAGGCACGTCCGTCGCGGCCTCTCCTCGGCGTGCTCGGGCTTGCACAGCAGAATGTTTTACAGACTTTTTGCGTGCACCGTCTTGCACTGGCAAAGTCTGTCTTTAACATACCAGGAGGGAAAAATACATTCACACCTCCCTCCACATGAAACAAGGACCGTATATACCAACGTGGCTATGGAAAACATCCGTTGCTAGCGAAAGATGGATATTATTTTGTTCCCCCCGCAGTATAAATTTGCTTTGGCACGAGCTGATGTGGGGGGTTGAATTCTTGTTTCGCTTCGTGCAGCCTCTTGTCCCCCACTAGCCTCCAGTTTCCGCAGTTCTTGCAGCGGGGAGATGCGCAGTTCACAGAGGGGCTACATTTATGCCTGTTTTTTTTCCTCTGGTGATCCTGTTTTAAACAGGCTCCAAGTTTCTACTTAGGAAGTTGCACTTAAAGATTTGTTTTTTCCCCCGTTGATTTATTCAGTCACATGTAGTGTTCGACTAAAGGAACTTCTTTCACAATGCTGCTTGATTTTCACGTAAACTGCTTTCTTTTGAATTTGGGGCTTTTTAAAACGGGATTTCTCCTGGGCCGAGGTCGGGGGGAGAGGAGAATAATTTAAGGCTTACTGCTTACAAGAGACAAGGTGGAACTGGAATGGGTGACAGGGGGCCACAATCCAGTGGGGCAAGTGCAGGGGAGGGGTCCCAAGTGTGAGTTAGCTGTCACTACTCATATGACATTGGAAAGGCAATGATGATTAAAAAAATCCTGTTTTCCTCCCCGCTCCGCCTGCCACCGCAGGGTGTAGCAATCATCTACCCACCAGCCTCCCTCTGCAGTGGGCAACCTCTGGTGCCCACTAGTAAGAAAAGGAAATGCCACCTGGGCAACCCTGAAGTTGGAGGATCAAGAAATGAAGCTTTCCTTGTCATGCTGTTTTCTCTTAGGACAGTTAGCCGTTCTGACAATGCTGGTCAAAAGAAGGGCAAGAATGAGGGCAGCTGTCGGCAAGAGTTGGCAAAGAAAATTCTGCCAGATCAGACCAGTGGACTGTGAGTGTTCATCGCCTTCCTGGGGAGTTATTTGGTGCAGCTATGAGCAGAAGGACCTTGTTGTTCTAGACACCAGAAATTTGATTCCAATTTAAGATAAGAGCCAGAGAAAGTATTCCTGAAGATTGGCTTGAGCAATAAAAAAAGAGAAAAGTGTGGGGGGGGAAGAGTTAATTTCTTTGTTCACCTTCTTTTCTCAGCTGCCTTCTTCTGCAACCTCGAGAAAATCTGCTCTGCCTCCGTTTCACCCTCTGTAAAATGGAAATAGTAATACTGACAGACCCCTCCTTTTAGATCCCTGGATCAAAGGTACTATATAAGTTCAAAGTGCTGTTTCTATAGGGCATTATTGCCAAATTCACTATGAGCAATTCCATTGGGTACTTGATAACAACAGTAGAATCAGTCAAACGCCCTTGATGCATTGCATGGTCCCAGATACCTTTCAGAGCCTCTTTGTGTGCCATCCCACCCCCTGAGGTCTGCAGAGATGGGGCTTTTGGAGCCTGGATTTTGCAGGAGCAGGAGGGGTACAGTCCGTGTCTTTGCTTCTGGCCCCTGAACTGTGGACTGCTTTTCTTTTTGACCTGACGAGGACAACTGGAACTATCCCTTTTAAAAACAGGTTTAAAACATACAACTTATATATATATATATATATATAAATTTCATAAGGCCTTTAGTACCTAATGCTTAACTCTTGTTGATTTTTGGATGCTTTACTTCTGCATGGGTTGTTGTAATTTTAATCTCTATTTGTTTCACTGCAAAGTGGGTAGGATACTTTTGCATCTAGACACATTGCTTATAGAAATTTGGTTCATATCAGCTTTGCAATTTTTAGCTATTAGGTAGCTAAACATTTTCTAAAATTGCACCTTAAAAAAACCCCAAACCCCTATTCCAGAAAAACAAGTATCTTAATAGGCGAATTGCAATTATGATTAACTTGTCAGTATTCTTTCAATTGTAAAAATATTTCTAAAATACATTTTGTATTTCTAATTTTTCTAAAATACAGTGTGTCAAGTTCCACTATCAAAACAAGAAGAGAAAATGTAATATGGGATATTACACTGCGGGGCTTCATCAGTAAATTCACGAACAGTCCGGTTATTCTTCCTCTTCTACTTTTTTTTCCTTTCCTCCCCAAGAAGCACTGAGTGTGTCTATGCAGCTTCAGAAGTTTCCTCTGAGCTCTTTTATACTTTAATAGGTTTGTTTTGGTGGCAGTTTACTAGAAGAATATGCTGCAGACATATTTTTTTTCGAAAGGTCAAGCAGTCTCCTAACATGTCCATTGTGTATCCTTGCAGTAAGAAATCCTCAGTGCAAAGGAGAGCTTCATGGTTGAATTTTAAAAGATAATGATTTAAATCTTTCTGTTAACCCTTTTTTTCTTCTTTTACATCCTTAGCACTGCTTTTGGAGAGTCAACTTTTAGTACCGTAAAAAGTAGGAAGCCCATCAATTAAAAATAAGAAACAGCTAAAAGTTAGCTGAGATAGTCACCTTTCCTTCTGAAATCCTGGCATTTAACTATGTTTGTAAGGGCTGTAGCAACAAATGAGTAGCCATGGTACTAATAGGAGGACAAAGCAAAATTACCAAGTACAGAAATATGTAGGGCTCTGGGCCTGAATCTTTGATTTCCCATATGGATCTTAAAAATGTATGCATAATTGGCTTCTAACTGTGCATGCTCTAGGAACATATTCAAGAATCAACTACAGATATTTTTTTTCAGACACTGACTAAATATATATTCACTTGTCAGCAAAAAAATACGTCATTCTGATCCTCTTAACCAGAAAGAAAAAAGAAAAGGAGTCTTCTTCCAGCAAAGTGACGTTGCAGTGTATTAAAAAAGTCACATAGTCTCACTTTCATACAGGAGCGAAGAGGAAAAGAGAGGGGGATGCTTGCAATATTTAAGCACTCTTTGAGGCACAGGACTAATGGGTGTAACTTCTGCCTCATACTTGAGACTACATTTTACTAATGCACATCAAGGTCTGTACTCTGTTAAAGTAAATAGCTATGCCATTCAGGCTCAGTTTCAGTGGAAAAAAATGGTTCTTTATGGACAAAGAAAAGTAGAATTAGTCAAAATAAAAATAATGATGAGATTTTACTTTTCCCAAAAATTATGCAAAAAAAAAAAAAAGTGTGTGTGTATCCACGTCATTTTGAAGGAGAGAAATACTCTTCAAATTAGTAATAAATTAGTACAGAAGATAATGATCAAAAAATCTTGTTAACTGGTTCAAATGACATAAATTGGAGTAGTCTATAAATGTTGCTGCAAGCATCAGAAATAGTATTGTTATTGGCCACCAATTTGATTATTAAAAAAGAGTTGTTCTTTCCCTCCCTGTTCCTGTTTTGGATAAATGCAATGTACCTTAATACTTCCTTCTTTAATTCAGTACGCATGAATTCCTACAACAGTTTATTTATCAGGTATGTTTCAGAAACGAAGAAAAAATCTCCAGCTGATTTAACAGCTGAGGCATTACTCATCAGAATATCTGATTACTGACATATTAAGCAATGGGACAGACTAAACATGAAGCACTGCGTCTCCCGATACGTATATTTTAATTACTACTAGCCAAGCAAATATGAAGATGGCTTTATATTAAAAATTTAATGCATAATTATGTAAGCAAAAATCCACAATACTGATCAAAATGTTTTCATCATCGCGTCTATGGCAGCACTTAAGTTTTCCTTTAAAATTTCTGTGTGCCTGTCTCTTAATGGTTGTGGGTCTCACACTCCTCATTTAAAACAATTGCAATGGTTGTGTTCAGGCACCCTGGCAGAAAAGATGTCCAAAAACACAGGAAAAAACAGTAACAGTTGCAGAGGTGTGACAAAAACCTCCTTCATCCCTAATCAAACCCTGTCCACACGAAACCCCTGGTTTCCGAGAGTTGTAACCCTTTAATTTTCAATACTCTAAATATATAGCTGTTCTCATATAGGAAGCTGTCTTTAAGAAGGTAGTTGATCTATAATTTTGCCTTTTTCTTTCAATAGCTTTAGGCCAGATTTCCTTATTCCGAGTAATTGGCTCTAATATATAATCTTAAGACATAAGATAGTAAATCATTAAGACCTGATTTTTCTGTTCAGACCACTCTTTCTTAATTACCGTGCAGTCTGAAAATATGAGACTATCAGAGCAGTAGTTTCATTTGAACAAGGCTGCGCATGGATTAGGGCTTCAGAATTTCCTTATGTCGCAGAAAAATTCCCTCTCCCTTTCTAGCTGAAAGCCCCGAGCAGCTGTAAACACCTCACACTTTCTAGAGGCTTGGCTCCCCTAACACAGCCTGGTCATCTTACAAATCCACTGGTCAAATGAATTTCAATGACCGGTAATCAAAATTTTCCTTTAAGCCTGCAGCATGGAGGTTGTGGTGGTTGTAGCATTTCTGCAGTTATGGCAAGGAAGCACTGCATTTCTTAACGTCTTGGTTCTCGATTTCTCACCCGCATGAGATATGGGTAACGCCATACTCCGGGCATATTTACGGACACCGTTGGAGAAAGGGTAGGAGCGATGGAGACAACAGCTAGAAACTCCAACGCCACAACAAGATTACAGTATGTTTTCCTTTCCTTGTTCTTTCAATTCACAGTAAATTTCATTCCAGCTCTTAGAAATCATCATTCTTTCCCCCTTTTTATTTCAAAATGGTTGCATATTTTTCATTCACGAAAAGGTTAAAGGCGTTTCCCCATCGCAGGAGGGATTATCTTACCAGAGGATTCTGGGACTGCAGATGTATACTGCGGCAAAATCCTAAATTCATCGGCAAAAAAAAAATCATTTCCAGACCCCAGCTGCTAAAAATAATAGAATTATAGTAAATCATTGATAAGATTAAAACATAAAGCCATTTTTACGTTCCAAAGTGCTCTAAAACATGAGTCTTTTCTCTTAATTCATTTCTTAAATAATGCAAATTTTAAAGTAGCTTTTCTATCCCAAGCACGCAGCGCCATGAAATCGATAATTTTTGATCTTTTGGTTAGTAGGCAACATGGTGAGCTATTGCAGTGACTGCAGGCAGCAGACATGTTCTTGTCAGCTAAAAATTTTCATATTGTTTTTGAGTCCATGGAGATTTGCGGATGGGATACAGCCAGTTATAGCTTCAGCCTGCACTTTGCTGGGGGGACATAAACCAGCACCGCTTTTGATGCTTGTATAGATATAGATATATGTTTTAAAAACAAGAAGCATTACTGGATTTTAAACAAAAAATTATGTAAAAAGAATGGCTGGTGTGATTATAATCGCATCATGCAGGGTCCACGGTTTCCATTTAGCGAAATTTCGCAGAGGGCAACTTCTTAAGAACATCCCTGCTGTGCAGAGTGAAAAGCATGAACAAACCAAAGACAGAATTCATCTGTGTTTATATTTTACAGACAATGAAAAACCTACTCTTTGTATGCCTTTTTTTCCACCTTATTATTTCACGAAAACTGCAGCATTTTCCCCGCCCCCACCCGAACACTCACCACCCCAGCACTGCGGTGTTCGGTCTTTCTTTCTTTCTTTCTTTTTTTCCATCTCTTCTTCTTTTTTGCTTTCACAAATTCTGCACGCGCCATCTTTGTCTATTGTTACTCTTTTCTAATTTCTCTTGCCCATTCTCTTTCAAATCAGCTAATAAACAGAAGGCTAAATGCCTGATCAATGCTTATGTGTTATATTCACCCCATCTTTTTTCTTTCTGAGAAATAAAATTTAAAAACAACCAAACCAACACCCCACGCCCCAAAATTTCTGTATTACCATAACCTGTTGTATACAGTGGTGATAAAAAACATTATTAACATAATAGCAACAGCTGCAGCCTAAATAGAAGCTATGAGATAATAAATGTGCTACAACAAATTAATTTGCTGCAGGTGCTTGTGCTCTGAACTGCGTAACCCAAGCCATTTCAAGTCTGAATACAATTATTATTCCCCCCACATGCTAAAACAAAGTGCAGAGCAAAATGTCCTGTTATTATAAATATCTTGTCCTGTCCCCCGAACATTTTTACCATCAGCAAAGAGTGGAAGAAAGGGTTTTAAAACCTTAGTAGAAAGCTGTGGCATTTAAAAATATTTAACGAGGCTTCAAGTCATGTCCAGGCTTGAAGAGATAATGTCTGTTTAGACATTAATTTGCACCTATTGTCTCTTAACCAGAGCTCTATAGGTAAGGATGCAGTGAGGTATTACATACATGCAATTGGCAAGGCAGGGGCTGTAAACATCTCATTAGTAACAGATGCATATTTGTGTGTGTTGGCTCTTCCATTTACTTCATTGCAGAGAAAAAAAAAATCTCATTGCAATTTGGCTTGTATAATGAGCAGTGAACTAAGCAGGGATTTTTACTGTATTTTTCTTCTGGTAAATGTAGTGTTTATGGAAGCCAGTTACTAGTTACCTTACAGGCATGTACCAGTAGCGTGTTGCAGCATTCTTCAGACTACGAAGATGGGAAGTTAGATGAAGCCAAGTGGTCTCTTTTCATTTGGGCACTGTGTCGTAAAAATTAATCATATGCTTCTTTCTTTATCTGTTTGTTCCCCCCCTTTTTTTTACTGTTAATGGACCTAATTGTCTGAAACTGGGTGAAAAGACAAAATTAGGGGCTTAGCTGTGCTGACTTTACTAGCTTTTTTCATTGCCACAGCACACAACGCTGTTTTTTTTTTTCTGTTTTCTTTGCACATGTAATTAGAGAACTTGTGTGTTTTAAAAGATTGATTATTCTCACAGAGTAACCTTGAAACGTTCCTTCTACAATCGTGAAAAAAAGTATCGTGCGTATCCTAAGAGAACTAATCAAACTAATGTCTCACACAGGACACTTCTCCCCTGTGTTTCAGCTCGTCATTGTGGTGCTCAGAGCAGCCTGACGAAGCCCCCGTGCCTAAGCAGGGCAGCCGCGGTGGTGCAGATGCAGAAGCGCACTGAAACCCCACGCCTGTGCAACCCGCAGCGGCGGTGAGGAGCGCCTGCTCTCATGAGGCGGCCTGGGGAGGTCAATTGGATTACTCATGAGCAAGTGTGACGTTACACAACTCATCCCTAAGCTAGAATTTGCATGTCTCAAATCCCTTTTGTCCAATGAAGAAAATGTATAATCAGTTAAGCAAAGATGTATATACCACGCTAGTGAAAATGGTTTTGGTTTTAAGGCTGCTTTTGTATTAAATCCTGTTTCATTTTCTGCAGCTTCTTCATGTCTACTCCAGAGATCTGATTTTTAAGTTGTTAGTTTGGCTCGGCTTCCATCTACGTCCATAGCAATTTTCTCAGAGTAACAGCTGGGGTATGAATTCCTAAAATTGGGGCATTCATCTCCATAATAGTTCATGCTAATATGTCTCCCAGTCATCATCCAAGTGAGTAAATAGTATAGCATTTCTGTGTATGAAGCACAGGGTGAAAATGCGCTTTCGCAAACTTCCTTGCAGGTATTTCCCCAGCCCAGTCAGTGTCTCCTTTCTCCTAAGTAAAGCTGGTGCTAGAAATGAGTGGTGCTTTAGGCTCTTTCCCTCAGATTCCCGGTATCTTACTTTTAAGAGTCAGAGTGCTATTCATGGTCTCAAAGGATGTCCATATTTTGCTGGCAGGTGATTTCAGTGGGGGAATTGGATCAACATTTCATAACTTGTGCATCCATCTAACTGCTTCATGCTGCTGGAAGTACCCAAGCACTGCCTGGCTGAGGTTATGAGGACCACATCACACCGGGTAGGAAAATACAAATCAAAACTGGAGATACGAAACAGGACTGAGGGACAGGTTTTCAGGTTGTTTAGGCAGCTAGTGGAGTACTCCATACCCTCCCTTGCTCCCACTAGCAGGTGCTTTTGCAAATTTGCTGTCTGCCAGGTAAAAGGCCTTGCTTGGCATTCATCAGGAAAACTCAGGGAATCTGTGGTTGACCTATGCCTACCCAGCAGAAATGCACGTGTTTGAGAACAGCGACTTTGCGCAATGAAACACTACACGGTGGAAATCATGGGTGGCTTCATTAAGAAAGCACATGCAACCTGATGAATTAAATGGAGGGGGAGAGAAGGTACAACTTATTTTGTACCTTATTTATTTTGAAGATGTTTATTTTCCATCATAAACCACTCCTCCCTCAGCAAAGAACAAAAATGAAGAAGAGGAGAAAAGCAGATAGTTAAGTTTAGGACAATGTACAATGTACATTGCAGGTAATGGGACTGTCAACATGCTGTATGTATGACTGTAACGAAGTAGAGATTATTTTTTGTTCGTGGGCTAATGTGACTCAATTTTAAGCTTTACTATGAATGTTGAGTGTGAACCTAATCCTTGCTGGTGCTGAGCACCCAATCAAGAAAGCATTTGTTGAGAGTTAAGGGATGCTAGCGGGAGTATCCTCATTAAAAACTAACAAACAAACAAGCCCCAAACTTAGCAATTGCATTAGTGCTTTGTTATATCTGATAATATCTGCCGTTCTGTGTAATTATAAATGATTTTTTTTTCGTTTACCTCCTCCCAGTTTCTGCAACCTGTTCTTACGCAGGTTCCATTTCTGCAAGCGTCCTCTTTAGCACTAGAAATGTGGACATGAATGCATGAGTCTGAAGCCCTTTCCTGGGCTGTGCTCATCCATAGATTCACCTGTTCACTGTTTGGTTTTGTACAATAATGTTTTGTTGTTTTGTGTCAATATTAGCTACTGAGCTGGCTCTGCCTTTTTACTTCCACCCACCTTTCTCCCTGTGCACTGCCAGAGAAGTGTGATTTGAATTAAGCCATTCCAAGAGATGTTGCCATTAGCAGCAGCATCACTGGCTGTAATTTGTCAGGCAACGTTCATGGGGCTGGAGGGGAGACAGCACGTGGAGGTACTGCTACGTGTGCCCAGGGGTCCCTGCAGCCCATTCCGAGCCAGCTTACTCGCCAGTCCAGAGAGGGCTGCGCCACATCTCAGGGCACAGGTGCTATATCGCTGGAAGTTTTTGAGCTGGGACATGTCTTTACAATTTCTGAGCTCTTCTTTCACCCTTCTGCAGGGCTGGACGAGTCAGGCTCTCTTTCTTTGCATCAGATTTCCTCTAGCACAGAGGGATGGCTTGAAAAGTGTCTTTGGGTGAAGCTTTTACTCTGGGCACCAGAACCTCTAGAAGCAGGAGTGGGGAAAGGACTCTGCCAACTTTGCCAACAGATTTATTTATCTCTGGTGCATGAGAAATCCTGTGGGACAGAGACAAAGCTACTATGGTTTCTGGGAAGCTGTAAGTCAAAGGCTGGGTTGGTAGCTATTTCCTCCTCATAAGCTTCTTCCTTTGCCTTCCCAGTCTTGCTCTGTTTGCCATTGCCTTTCTGAACCATCAGGTTCTTGCTCCCATTTAGAAGCCACGCAACTTCTCAAATTATTATTTTTTTGAAGCTGGTTAATACCACTGCACAGTAGAGCCATTCTGCAACATAAAACAACATGTTGAGGCTTCCTGATGTGGCGTGTGGTACTAAGACACTCGAATATGGCTGAGCTTGTGCTGTGGAAAGAAGAAGGAGCTGATCAGGAGGTCTGTTGCGGGAGAGATCCGCAGTGTGAACAGGAAAAACCCAACAGGAGGATGGGGGACATCGGCTGCCGGCACATCTCCTTTGAAGATCTCCACAATTCCAGGGAGGATCAGGTTGCCAGCAAACTCTCTCTTACGAAAACATCCTGCCCCTAAGAAAAGGAAAGTGGAGCAGAGATCGCCAAGGGCCTTTTGTAGTCAACTCCTCACCCTGTGGATCTCCCATCCTGCCACTGCCACCATGGAAGGTCCTTTAACAGGGCAATAGTCTCTCTTAAGGCTCTGCTGTAGCTGGACTGAGGGGCAGGGGCACATTCCCGTAACTCACTAACTTCCCTGTTGCATTTAGGATCCAAAGTATTTTTTGGTCGTGCTGGAAATAGCCAGCACCTGAGTATCTATTTGCTTTCAAACCCATTTGTTTAAAACACATTTTCACACCAGGTGACTAGCAAATTTCACCCGTGTGTTGTTTTGTAAACTCTTGGGCTGCATAATTCAGTAAGTGAGTGAAATGACAGTACAAATTATATGGTCAAAGACAGGAGAGGGTATGATGTTCTAAACAGGTGAAAATGGGTGAAAAAGAGTAAAAATAATGATTTTTTTTTGGCATGAATTTTCAAAATAATGGAGGTTTGAGCAAGAAAAAAGAAGAGAAGTTTTTGTCATGGGCACAGATAAATATGAGTTTCACGTTTTTGAAAAGTACAGATGATCTGAATCTATTCATTATTTGAAATTCATATCTGGTCCTGTGCAAGAAGTGTAAAAACTGATACTGACTTTTAGGAGTGTCCCTCAAGACCTTTATACACCTACATTCCGTTGCTTTTGCTTTCATCCTCTTGTCAGTCAATACTTAACCCTTTTGGATTCTGACCTTTTGGTAGTGTGAGGGCTCAGTATGGAGCTGATCAGATAGTTAAAAGGATATTCTTGCATATTTTCACAAATCAAAGCACCACACTTGATTTACTGTGATTTGTGAGTTATATTATTACAAATACACAGGAGCTTGTTCACTGAGGCACTGAGTCTCAAAATCTTCCCTAATTTTGCTTCACAAACCCCGATTTATTTGAAAATTCATCCCATATATTTATTATTTTTTATTCTTTCTTGAACATTGAGTCAGATGTTTAAAAAGCACCCCATATCAAATCAGCAAGTATAGAATTTTACATGTGATTTGCACACTCTTTAAGTCCCCCTAAATAGAGCAAACAGTTACAAGGTTCGTGAGTAAGCACTGACATAATTTAAAAAAAAACCCTAACCCAAATGCTACTAAATGTGTAAAATAATGACTAAACAAAAATGTCTAACCATTTCTTCACATCTGAAACATTTCTTAGCATGTACCAGTTTCAGGCTCATAGTAATATCCTTGACTGTCACCTAGTTTCAGAAGTATAAGGGAATTGTTATGGAAAAGGTGACAATAATACATCTTGTTGGAACTGAGAAACAAAATGAAGCAGCTGTACATCAGAGAGAAAATCTGAACCAAGAGACTGATAATGAGTGTGGCAAGCATTTTTTCTTGCTTATGGGTGGAAAAGCCAGGGAAGTCTCCGTTTGAAGACAAAGAACATAGTAATGTGATCATAAAAATCTCCTAATGGGGGACTATGTGATGTTCCGTAAATGTATTCCTTTCAATACATGTACACACAGTCTTTCAAGGTTGCCTGAAATGGTACAGGGGATATGATAGCATCAGCATAGCTAGATCTGCGCAGAGCTGAGACTCCTGTTCTGTTATTATTGCTATTATTTGTGTGCTGTTATTATTTAATACATGTATTGCAGCAGCTGCTCAGAAACTCAGATAAAAAACATCACCCCATTTTTGCAAGGCAGCGTGCAGACATTGGCCAAGGCACTGTCTGTGCTCTGAAAAGCCTGCAATTGATGGAAACGAGTGACATTCAGAGGGTGGGGAGATGAGTACCATAATTATAGGTGGGGTTGGTAGTATTACCTGTTATTAAGGGCTTGCCTGACACTTCCCATTTTAAGACCTGTTTTTGGTGGTTTGTAACTGCTTAGTAAACTTTAACCATTTGTCTTTCACTAGACTTCCAACCTTGGCTGCCAGCACAGCTCAGTCATTATTAACAGACTGATTTATTTAATTTAGATTTGGGGGATGGCAGGGTTGGAGCTGGCAGAGAAAGCAGCAGCTTTAAAAAAATGCAAAAAAATTTTGTCATTGTGCCTGTCACTGTTTATCTGAAATAAGGACTCAAATATTATAATGTCACTGTTTCCTTCTATTCCCCCAGCTGTCTGTCTGCATCCATCTCTGAGCTCTAGTCTTAGATTTGTCTTTTTGTTCTGCATTTGTACAGTATCTTACTCAGCTGAGTGCTGGTCCATGACTGGAACATCTATAAGCAACAGAAGTCCCAAAAATTTCTCCGGTTTAGCACAGAACCAATGCTATTGAGAGGCAAAGAAATATTCCCTGTACAGAAATCCTTCACAGTCTCTTCCTTATTGATTGTGACTCTTGAATTACTTACCTTTCACGTCATACTTAGAGTGCTGGAAATGTTTCATATTCAAATATGAGTGACTTTTCTTGTCAACAACAGCTCCTTTTAGTAAATGTTTTTTCTAAAAATAAGGAGGCTGTTTTTTAGGCTCTACCTAAACAGAGACATGGTGCTGTTGGGGGATCAAGCTGAGCAAAAGGTTATTCCTACTATCTGCATATTTGGAGTCAGCACAGAGAGGAAGGGAATGAGCCACTGAGTTCATATTTCCACTGGAAGTGCAAAACAGAGGGCCAAGATTCATTAAGATTGTTACACCAAGTTAATATGACCTTTCTCTTTGTATTTTGCTTCCTTCAATTGACTTGAAATTGGACTAGGCAGCAAGCACTGTGTTCAAGACTTTTGAATTTCTTCAGCAAATGTCAATGTTTTTAACTGTGAGGGGATCGTTGTTTCAATAGTGATTTTTGTGTTACCCATAAAGCCTCACAGGTCATTTCACTCACCTGCTTTATACTCAGTATTTTTCACCCCCTTTTGACTAAAGAGTCGACAAAATCTGACATAATTTGGTCTTTTAGAATAAATGCAAAAATCACTGGATTTGCGTTACACCAAGTTTTTAACACTGTGCTTTTCATACCTGAAGCCCAATCCTGCAAACTGTTTCAGGCTCTTTTGCTTCACTTTAAATTTTAATCATGAGCAATTTTATCCCCCTGTGAACATCCCTGACGTTTACAGGAATTGTCCCTACATTTAACCAAGTCAATAATGCAAAAGTTTGTAGGCTGAATGTTTGAAGCTGCTCCTATTGGGATTAACGATGTTTTCCTAAATGCAGATCTGTGTTCTTTCCTTGTATCCTGGTTATGGACCATGTAATCTATGGCACACTTTTAGAGTGTAATCATACGGAAAAATCCTTGACCAAGAAATGCAACCAAACAACACTAGAGCTCAAGAAGCCACAAATGTGCTTTGAAATCTGAGTGTGGGCAGACCCAGGAGCAGGCAGTGCATCATGCAGAGGGCAAGTTTCTGTTGATTTTAAAAAACAAACAAACAAAACCCAAACCAAACCACTACACCCTCTAACAAATCTGATTTTACCTGGGAACTTCATATGGCTGTGACTCGTGATTAATTTATTCTTTCCTTGATGGGTAGCCTGTATTAGCTTTCAGTGATGTAGTAAAATACATCCCTTCTACCCCAGTCTTTTAAAGCGCTGTCCTTGCTCACAGGTCCACCAACTGAAAAGGCAAAACTGACTGTTTTTCATTTTTTGGACCACACTTTTCACACATACACATGCACTGAACTCCTGCAGGGCTCAAAAGGAGTATATTATGCAGGGATTGAGAAGAGAATACACCCTGGCTTGCTGGTATTTTTCTTAGGATCAGGTGTAGAGGTGGTCTTTACTGGCACCATGCCAGGGTCATGCCAGCTGCTGCAAGTGCATAGAATCACAGGATTGTTTAGGTTGGAAAAGATGGTAATAAACCTATTTCTATGCGGAAGAGCTTATTGCTAATAATTTCTGTCAGCTTCTGACCACTGGTGTGTGGTTTTTTAAAATCAGATGTTTACAAGAAGTTGGGGGTTTTTTTGACTTCAGTGTTTTAATGCAGTGCTAATGGTTATCAGCTCCATCTGACTCATCCAGCCCAGACACCAACTTATGCTCTTTTCTAATGATAAAAGCTGAAGTAAAAGATAAAATAAAGCATATTTCCCTGAACAGCTTGATTTTTTCCTCCTAGCTGGAATTAATGTGAACAAATTTCACAGTAAGACACACAATCTGCAAAGACTCAGGGTGAAACCATTTGGGCTCTAGTTGTGTGCTGCTGGGAGGGGGCACCAAATGGTGAGTGAACCTGCTCAGAGTCACAAGTCAAATTCTTTAGAAACTACCAGCCCTAAAGTGATGATCTCACCATCAATGCATAGGTGCACTTTTGAAGAGACATATTTGCCAAAGTATCTCCCTTGAGTCCTTCCAGTGAGATACAGTAACTACAGGTGTGGTGGAAGGTCCTGTAAATGTCCCTGGGAGCATTCAACAATCTCAGACAAACTCTGTGCTACAGTGCCCTTTTTTTTAAGAATAAGAAGGAAAATAAGAAAAAATAAATGAGTGTGTGGTAACATATATCTGTATCATAAAGGAGGCATCCAAGCTGGCTCAGACCATTGGAGGGCCCTGAGGGCTAAATTGTTCATAAAACCCAAAACTTACCGGGAGCTGGTCCTTCCTCCATGGCAAGGCTGAGTGGGATGGAAGAACCTGAATTTCTTGCTGATCCTTTGTGTGGCTAGACAGGTCTTCACCAGCAATCGCATTTCTTTCATGAGCTTGAAACCCACATTAACATTTTAAAATAACAAGCAATAACTGTGTAAGCTTCCAAGCTTTCCAAAAGCCTATTTATAGCCTCATATGCTCGTATACTGACAACTAAATTTCTATATACACTGACATCTCCAGCTGATTTTATTAGGTGAGTCTCTGCTGGATCCCCAGCCCCAAATGACACTTCCCATTCTAGAGGGGCCCCCAGATAGTTGCATGTTTGCACTCTTGCTCTCAGCTAAAAAATATTTGCAAAAGACAAATCTTTGTTCAAGTGGGAGGTGCCGGATTTAATCCTGGTCTGTATGAAGGAAGAATGCTGGCTTGATTTCTCCATTCGGGCCTGCCTGAAATCCTTACCATGGCCAGTAATATAGTATCACATGGGAGTTGAATTCCTTTGGCACCTCACCTAGCATAGCCTATGACTGTCCTCTGAAACATCTAGTTGGAAAGGAAGTAAAAAAAACCAGCTGTGATGGTCCTATGGGAGTGTCCCCTCTAAATCAAATTTTCTGAAATGGGGGAAGAGAAAGGAAAGATCAGAGAAGGCTTCATTGAATTGTGGACTAAGAAGCCAGAGGTATTGCTGTGCTTAGCTCATTTGATGCTCTTCTAAAAGGAATCAAATCTCAAATTAAAAAATCACTAGGGCCAGGGAACCCAGCAAAACCTTTGGGAGGTTCTTCTAGCAGTCAAACATCAGCACTTCTAAAGTCTAGTCTGAACTTGCCCAGTTTCAACTTGCAGCTTTTGGGTGGTGTTACACCTCCATCTTCTGTATCACACAGCCCAACATGAAGTTCTGTTCTTACAGCCTGATCAAATCCAACCATTCATTTTCCCAGCAATGAAGCATCAGCCTTTTACTACATGAGGCAAATTTTCTGCACCTACTCTGCTTTACAGCTTATTAACACCCTCCTAGCCCACAGACACCAAGATGGGGTGAACCGGCTGCATCTAGGTTGTGCCTGAAATACTTACAAGGTGATGTGGTGGGCTAAACCTGTTTGGCTTGTTGACCAGGTTCACACATCACATGGCAGCCTCTGGGACATCACAGCATGGAAGGCTGGTGTTCCTCACTGGGAGCCCATATTCTGGCAGCCCTTAGGTGCCCTTGGACATCCCAGGAGACAACCTCTGTACCCCAAAGTTATCTCACCCTTGTGTTAAAGACTTGGTCTTTTGGCCGCTACAACTCCTCAGGGATTGGGTATTCTCCATGATCAGGCTGTCATTGCTTTCCAGGCAGAGTCAGATCCTATAATGACCTACTACAGTCATAGCTGCTTTACATCTTTATATTGGGGTGGATTAGAAAATGTGCTGTTCGCTTATTAATAGCTCGGCCTGCATCAGTGACCTCTCTTCTTCACTCCCAGTCTTTGTGTCATCTGCTGAATTTCTTAGCAAGGATTTAATTTTTTTTCAGGTCACTGACAAAAATGCAAAGTGGATCAGCTTTTTTTGTTGACAGAAAGGGCCCATGGGACTGTCCCTTGCAACTTGTGGGTTCCTAAAAAAATGGGTTTCTTATTATATCAACCACAAACTTCCCCCAAAGGTAAACTGCCTAGGAAATCGCTCCTATCAGTGTCCCACTGGTATTCCAGAGCACAGCTCTACTGCACAGGGAGAAGAGATTTACGCATATTGAATTCACTGTTACTACTTTGACAAATAGCGTAATCCCTCAGAGCTACTTCCTGCATAATCACTTCTGTATGTTTCTAACTGACCTTAGAAACAGAACTGGAGATAAGAATAGTTGAGAAGATGGAAGACAGCTTACCAGACCCTTCTTTGCTCCGGGCTGATACACACTGCCTGGAAACCATGAAAAGATGTGCTCCAACTTCCAGTGTTTTCTTCAGTTTTGCAGTGACAAGGACACCCTTTTAAAGGTTTGGGTTAAAAGAGGGATGTGTTTTGAAGGAATGCAAAAGGAAGAAGGTGTGTTTTTATTTTGTGTGACAGTCCGAACAGATATCTCCGTGTGTGTTTTAATCATGGTACAGACAGAACCTCTTCTGTGACACTTTCGTGCATCAATTTCTATTCAGAGGGAGTCAGGCAGGGCTGCAACCCCAAACAGATGGAATAAGTTTAATGATCAACTGAAATGGGAGCCAACATTATCTGGTTTAAAACATTTTAATGCCTTATCTTCAAGAGCTTGAATTAAGGTTGTGATGACTCCATGTTGCCTGCTCCTTTCCATTAAGCATTTTGCAGAACTGTGTTCATGTTGTGATTACACATCTGGGAGGATCTGTGACTTATGCTCCCCAGCAGGTTCTCAAGAAGCCTATGTCTTAATGTATCCAAGTGCCATCAAACCGAAGTTTGTAGAACTCATTATTCTTTATTTCTCTGAGACCTTCTCCTCCCACTTCTTTCAAACATAAGATTTTCATCTGTCTGGATTTCTGAATTCTCAGAAACAGCAAAGTCAAGTAGATGAGATCTACATTTTCCTCTAAAGGTGAAGGTTGCCTGAGAGATCACATAGTGAAATTTTAGCCAATAAAACTGTGATAGTGTCAAATGCATTTCATGTCTGTCTTTGAGAGGAATATAATGAAGGCTCTGCAGATGGTAAAGGCCATTCATGTGTTAGCAATACGGATTCTGTGTGCTGCTGCATCTTCAGACTTACTGTTGTAAAAGCGTTCGTAATATTTTCAAGGGATGCAGCATGAAGAAATCTGAGCAATTGCATTTACCAGAGTCTGTCAACGAGTTATCCGAAAAACAAGAACTGGGTTCTCAGATCAGATTGATTTATTTATTAGCAGAGCACATTGTATGCCCATATTATATACAGGGCACACACTCAGACCTTTTCTGCTAAAAATGAGATCCAGTCACAACATATACTTTATTTTTCACACTCCAGCAAGTGTGCACCGGCATGCAATTTAAAGACTTTGAGAGAGAAATGAAAGCTGGACAACATGTTTAACGTGATTTCAGTTTTTCAAATGTCCATACGTGCTTCTACCCATTACTTAGTGTGTCCGTTTGAATACCTAAATGCTGGCAGACATGGAGAAACAATTGAGATATCTTGTGCTCCCCATAAAAAACCCCACAACATACTGCTGATTCATACTCTTCAGAGACCACCCAGTATTTCCAGGGCTGTCACATACTACAGCTGTTATTTTGTGCAACATATATGCAAGTGCATTACAACTGAGTAAAACTGAAGACCACACACAAGAATACATTGTATTGTTTTGTTTATTAGCTAAAGGAGATCCCAGCCTGAAGAAACATTAATTTTTTTCCAGTGGTTTGCACATGATTAGTGCCTCACTGAGGTTCTACAATAATTAAATTCATTATAAGCAATGTCATTTTATCAGTAGCGTGCCACATGTATTGCCTGCGCATTTTCTTAAAGTCTAATTAACCTTCAATATCGTATGGGTTAGTTAGTGTTGAAGGCTTGAGTGTTGGGGTTGTTTTAACTTGTGTTTTCTTTTAACACCGACCTTTTCAAATTCCCTCCTAGATAATGGGATATGACTTTTAAATGGAAGATATAGCTTTCAAAATGATTCAACATAATAAGAGATAAAACAACTGAGGAACTGAAAAAGCAAATAGTGCCTCTGACTTAAAAGGAAAACAACTATCAGTGCCCCTAGCAATTGTCTAATTTGGAGACATTTGAAAAAGACAGGTCTTAAGAGGGAAAAAAACACTTAAACTGAACATCACTGCTTCAGAGTTGTGAATTTCATCTGGCATGAATTAAGAAGGGTGCAGATAAACAGTATCTGATGTAAAGTTTCACAGCACGGAGTTAACCCACCAGCAAATTTTAGCAGGAGGAATGGGCTCAGGCTGGACAAACATTTTGTGTGGCAGCTTTGGTCCCACATTACCAATCTGAACATGATGAATTGTCTTGTAGTGGGAGAAGAATGGTTCTGACTGCAAAGGAAAGCTGGGGTGTGCCCTGCTCTAAGTTGCTGTGCTCTGGCCACATCAGCTCTTGGGTTAAAACAACTCAGAAAGACCCACAGCTCCTGTGGCATAGTCTGAGCTCTACCCCAAGCTGCTGCACTTTTGAAAAGGTCTGGAGGATCCAGACTGAGGTGGTGATGGACGTTTATCATTCTCAGGAGTCATCTGGGATCTGGGATCTGAAAACAAGATCTGCTTTTAGATTAGAGTGGGGTGGGGAGATCATTTAATAAAGAGAGCAGCCTTCAGCATGTGCCAGACATAGGTATGATCTCTGCACTGTTTTGACAACTCTCAAGATTTTATCTACAGTATTTGAGCTGTTTGCTTACTACTGTCCTCCCCCCTCCTGCCCTCCCCACCCCCACCTCTTTTTTTAAGGAAAGAAGTCTGGATCTTTTGGTGGTAGAAATACCTGGAAACTATTTCCTTAGCATACTCCAAAGGCTCTGATAACAGAAGACAAATATAAGAAACACAAGTTTATTTATTTGGAGGTTTTAATCTTATGCATTTAAAGCAAATTTCCTGATCATTTGAAAACTCAGTCGTGATCTGTGGGGGCTCAGGGTTGCCAATACTATTAGCATACCCACTGAAGAGTTTCAGCTGATAAAGTTGTGAGTGGTATGCTCTCTGGTGTGCTCTCTCAAGGGAAAGTCAGGCTTGGGAGATGAGGTTTGACTTCATTTACTCCATGTGACCTTAGACTGCTGCTTAAAACAGTCTGTTCTTTGTTTCTCCAACTGTCAAATGAAGATAATGATTCTTACCCGTTCTTAGGACAGCACTTTGAAATCTATAAATGAAAATATTATTTGTATTCAAGAGGTTCCCAGACAAGGAAAATGAATGATTTCCATAAATGCAATATATTTCTTCCTTGCATGATTCCAGTCTGGAATGTCATGTCTAGTTTCTGGCACTCACACACACTGAGGACTGTGTGAGAGACAAGTACTTACAATGGTTTTAGACATAAACAGTCCCTCTCTATAGCAGGCCTTTGTGTGTAATTTTCTGTATATACTCATATATGTGCATGTATGTGTGTGTGTAATGGACACACAGAACACCACTTGAAGTGAATGTGAACCATTTCATGTTCATGGGGCTGGCTGCCTTTGTAGTGCTCTCAGACAGCAAAGCTGATAAATATTTAGTGTGACTTTAAAAGGCCGAAAACTCTATCAGTCTGTTGCCTAGAGAAATATATACATTAAAAATATTACTAGTTAAAAAGATGATGTAATGTTTGTCACAGGAGGATGACAATGCACATACGTTAATACCATATTAAAATTAAACTAAGGTCCAGTCTACATTATTTTGGTTTCTAAATAGAGATGAAAAATCCCAGTGGGCCTCTCTGAAAGGGTGATCAGCTGCCCAGGGAGCTCCAGGGAAAAGCTCTTTTTCGAGATCAGACCATAGCACGGGGCAAGCGCCTTTATGGCACTCTAATATCCAAGATAACAAGAGATCTGTTGCTACCTGCAACATGGCAACTGCACCTCTTTCCCCAGCCAATGGACCAGAGTGGAAGCTCTCCTCTGCCTTGTGCTTAAGTTAGCTCTGCTGTTGTGTGGGGACTGGACGAGAGTAATGGGAGAAGTGTTCACTGAAAACTCACTGCTGAATACACCAGAAGGGGAGCCAAAGCAACTCACATCCCCGGTCAGTAACTTATAACAAAGTCTGCACAGCTTGGAGAACCAATTGCTTGAAATCAATAGAGATTTAATGACCTATGAAGGTAAAACAAACCATTCTGCCACAAAGCAGAAGGTGCTAACAAAGCCTGCTTGAGTGCTGGAGGAGAGAGGGCATCCTGGGGGAGGTGATGAGCATCCTTTAGTGGGTGCACTGGGGCTGCTGGGGGTCAGTGCAGGAGCCCTCTGACCAAAACCTACAGTCACTGCTGAGTGTCTGCAGTGTCAGAGGGTGGCAGGTCCGTCCACCAGAGGATCTGGACTTTTTTCCTGACTGATGTGGAGATGATCCACCTCCTGATGGAAGTCCTGGGCCTGGGTAAGGAGGAAGGGGAAGATGCTACACGAAGAGGGCATGGCAGGGAAACTCTCTGAAAGCAACAGTTCTAGGCAGGCTTTAGTAGACTTAAACTCTGCACAAAACTGATCTAAACACCATTTCTAGCAGATTCAAATAGTCTCCCCAACACTACCATTAGAGACTGCAGCTTAGTAATACTGACTGATTTCTTGTTTACACTGTGTAATGTTTTACTGCTCCAGCCAGGCAGAGTTGAGACTAAGATATTTAGCACTGGAGTCATTATGAGGCCCTGAGGTGTACTTCAGGAATTATCTGGGCTTTGGCCGAATACATTAGACAGTGGTGCATATTTATTACTAAGAGTCTTGTAACACCCTATCTCTTGCTAAGCTTTCTAAGTCAGTGCAAGTAGAAAGAGACAGACCCACTAAGCCATCTAGTCCATCTCCTATCCAGAGCAGGATTGCTCTCTCGAGTACAATCACTTGTGCTCTGCAAGCGTAGTTTTAAACATATCAAGAGATGCATCATTTAATTTATGAGATTAATCAATACCCTAAAAGACCTGTCAATAAGTTTTCATTCTTTTTTTCATTTTTGTCATTACAAATATCATCCTGTTGCAAGTTATGCCCGCTGGTGTTAATAACCCTTCCAGCATACATAGATGTCTATTGGAACTTCCCCTGTTCATTGCTCAGCCAATACATACACCTTTAGGGCCAGACTTTTACACACTTGCCCATAATATTTTGCTTTGTAAGTAGGCCTGTTAAAATATAGGGGAAAAGCATGGAATAAAAATTAAAGTGCTACTCCACGGGAATAAAAGGTGCCCCAATCCACCCCTAAACTATTTTAATCTTTCCATAAAGTCAGCCCAGACCATCCCTTAGACACTATTGTTGCTCTCCACTGAACCTGCCCTTTCAGATGCTAATAAGGTACCCAGGAGTGAATTTAGTATTCCTGGTGTGGTCACACCAAAGCCATATGGAGTGGAATCTTTTCTTCCCTTTTCCAGGAGGTGATGTCTTTGAATTTGCAGCCAAAAATTTTCCTTCTCTTTTTTTGCTCAGTCACATTTAATACACTCTCTACTATCACCCTCAGGCTTCTTTCAGCATTACTTTCCTCATTTCCCTTTCTGAGGAACAACTGAGTTTTGGATTATTTTCCCTAGATGTCTACGCTCAAATTTCTTTAAGTTGAGAGTCCTTCTGTTATTTTCTTCCCATAGGTCATATCATATGTCATCAGCTATTAAGTACAATTCTAAATGTGGATTATGAGTTATGGATTTCATTTTCAGTGATTTTCAAGGGGGAGGAAGGAATTTAAAATTACCAACATGTCTGAATTTAAATTCCACCTCTCTCATCAGCAGCAGAAATAATGGCAATTTTATTCATTACAGCTTAATGTATAATATGTTATTTCAGATCAAATATTTTCACAAATATACAGCTGAGAAATTGAAAATCTTCTCCTTAATAATCCAGAAAATAATACTTTAAAATTTTATTCCTAGCCAAATGAGAAGTTGAAGATGACATACTTAGGGTGTACGATAATTAAGTCTCAAGGAAAACAAGTACAGGAGTACTCTTAAAGATGGGTGTAAGATTGACTGGGAGAAAACTGTAATTTAGTAATTACAATTCATTCTCAACTCAGAATGCTGTATTTAGCTATGTTATATGTAAATCATTTTAAACTAAATTTACCACTGATGTAAATTGAAAAATTATTCCAGTTGATCTATACGTTCTCTAATGGGTGAAACAATTTTGTCTTGTTCTTGAAAAAGTTAAAATAACGTGCAAATATGCTGCCAGTTACAAAAGTGCTGCAGAAAAAGAAAGTATCTGTTACACACGGAAAAATTCTCCACTTGGTTGTACCTAGAGGGAAAATTCATTAAAGTTTTCCTTGTGAAGTTGAACACAGTTTGGTGCTTAGCCTGGATATATTGAAACACAAATAATCCATGTTTCAGCTCCGTTTTAGAAGGCAGAGGAGTTCCTGGCATCAAAATTCCCTCTATTTCAGATTAATTCATCAGATTGGATTGCATTTTCTAATGTAATCAAACTGATATGTGTCCTAAGTTCCTATGCAAAGGCATTACATGAAGATGGAAGGGTGTAAATTCGTTTGAAAGAGATTACAGAATTAACTGTGTATCAGCAGGCAAACCACACCGTGACTGTTTATAATCTCTGTGTGCACATCGCTCGGTATGGAGCATTTCCTAGCATTGAGAATCAAATATGTGTGTGTGGAGGAAAAAAAAGCTAGAAAAGCTATGGGATATTTGAAATGGTTAATTTATGTCAGTTCTGCTTGAGCATTTTGTGAAATAATTTATACTTTAGTGGATGGTGCTGTTAATTGCTTGGCATTCCCATGCAGAAAAAACTAAAATAAATCCAGAATTTACAAGGAAATTGCACAGGTTCACTTAGATCATGCTAGACCTTGAAATTTTTGGAGCAAACTTTTTCATCAAAATGTGTAGGTTTGTGTGAAATGATTTTAAACTGCCAGTCTTCATGAGACTTTTTCTTCTACAGAAAATAAAACTGATACAATATCTGAATGCTTCCAAAGTGGCTCTTCAAAAAGTTTATTCAAGTCCAAATGTTCTTCTATAGCCATAGTGAATGGACAGAATTTGGCATAAATTTTCTCAAAATAGTTCTGTATAACTCCATCAGCTGTAACAGGGGATCTCCAGACAGCTGCTCTGTCTCTATGACTTGAAGGCCCATCCCTTTCTTCTTCAGCTCTTGCTGAAGCTGGCATTCCCCAGACAGACAGAGAGATTTGGTTGTAAGAGTTTTCACTGTTCCAGATAAACCTACTTTCTGGGTTGATCCAGCTCGTCTCACACCCCCGTCTTTATACAAACTCAAGACAGAACATGTAAGATTTTCTCAGACTTGATTAGCTTTGTCTCAAGGGTCTTCAGCATTTCCTGTACCTTCAGCTATCCCTGTATCCTCAGCCAAGTGCTCTGCTGGGGTCCAGTCTCCATGACAGTGTCGTGTTTGACAGGACCTGGTGTGACCTTGGCACAACCAAACCCAACCCATTCCAGGCCCAAGTGGGGTGGTAAGGGGAGAGTTGTTCATTTACCCCAGCTACCCTGGGCAGGTGTCCTATGCGACTGCGTTGGGGACCACCACGGTGGGGATGGAGGCACCTCACGGGCCATGGAGGGACACACAAGTGGCTGTTGTGTACAGCACTTTTGACACTGTCATTTGGCTTTCTTCTCAGGGGAGTTACGTCCCAGGAGAGATGTGCTGAAAAGTGTTGACCATCAACAGGTACTTTATTCCAAGATTCCCACCAAAGGGCTTCCTCCTTCCGCAGATCTTTCTCTTGAGGAGGCCTCACGCAGATGTCTGGGGGAAGACTTAAACTAGACTCAGTTTCGAAAGCGAATTTAGTTTTCCTTTCCTGTAAGAACGACCAGAGTCTGAGATGATGAGAACACTCCAAAAATTGCAGTTCCTGCATTAATTAGCTCACATGGCTTGAGATATATATCACTGACCATTACAGAAAACCTGATAACAAAGGGTAATGATACAACCCAATACTTTAAATTGACACAAGCTATGCAGGAACAGACTCACTAGGATGCTGTGTCTCAGTTTTAAGGAAATTCTCCCAGAGACAGGAGGCACTAGAGTCTGTCCTTTAATTTGCCCTGCTTTGTCTGATTCTTCCTCTTTCATATGCTAACTTCCATTCCTTTCCAGGAATATAGACAATTTTGCATATTCAAAACTTTTGGAAAAGTATCCAAACCTTTTGATATTTATCCAGACCAGATCTAACACAGAAGTTTCCAAGCAGTGATGAACCTAGTAACCAATACAGCTAAGTAATAATTAACAAGAATAATTAAAACATATATTGCAATAATAAAACCTTAATAATATAATAAAACTCCAAACTTGAGCTGGGAAAATGGAAAGAACATTTAAAATCCAAATGTGGGTTCCATAATAAGAGTCCTCTCTGCCACTCTTTAGTAATGGCTCCAGAAGGTATGGCAGCATCCAAAACTCTGGAGAACTTTGACTGAGCTTGTATTTTTCAAACTGGCAAAAGTCTCCTTGAAGGGCAAGCCTTGTGCTTGGAAACACTAGTGAATGCTACCGTGAACATCGTGGATGGGTGAGCATGGGAGAAAGGTTTGCTGGGAACTAACACATCTGGAATCGAGGGATTTGGGGTAGAACACTGGCAAGGGGTAGGGCCTTGCAGAACAGGGATAGCAGCCTCTGGATGCAGTCTCCACTGCTGGTGCAAGTTTGGCTGTGCCTTCAGCAGCTGGTGCTGTGGCTTGTAGCAGAGCTCTACTGGGAGCCCACAGGTGCTTGTTCCAGCGATGTGGGCTGGGCTGGGTACCCAGCTGGGAGGAGTGGGAGGTCACCTGCTGGGTGCTGTGTTAGAGCCCACAATCATGCTTGCATTTATTTATCTGAGAGTGACAGCGGCTGGGAGGACAGCACTGAACTCTTCCATCTGCATTTTACACGTATTTGTTCTCTTACATAAGAAGGGGGCTTTGGCATCAATTACCCCTCTGGGACAGAAGTATTAGTGGGTAGCCTGTACCTACCCCTCAGCCACACCAGGCTGTGCCTCACTGTCTGTTCAGTTCAAGCCGCCACGAAGGGAGAGTTCATGCTAAGGTGCCAGACTGTGCAGCGGCTAAATTATAATGGCTGAGGCTCAGACACCGGTTCCCTCCCGTCGACTTTGTTGTCAGGAGATGGTAGCCTGGCAGATGGGTGGTAACAAACAGCTGGAAGGTAATAACAACATTTACTCAATGAATGTGAATGAGAACTCTATTTTATTTAAGGTTGCTGTCTGCTGGCATCAATACAATGCCATAAGGTAGAATCCTGCATTGGTTTCAGACCTGATCTGGGGAAGTGGAGCTTGCACAGTCCATAGTGAAATGTAATTGGGGTTTAACATCTTGCTTGCATGGGGCAACTGACATGCCCAGGGCCCTGAATCTCATCAACTACATTCTTGATTTTTTCTCATCATCTCATCTATCTTGGGATCATGAGGTACTCAAAATGTCAGCTGACAAAGAGGAATACCAAGATTTAATTCACCAGTTAAAACAAATTAGTGAAAGGCTTTTCGGTCTACCAAAATTTTAGAGTCGTGTATAAGACCTGTTAGATGAGTACAGCTCTCTGGCCACTTTCCCTGTCAATACCTTGATCTTGAAAAATGCAGTAGTGCAAAGGGTTTTAAGCACATGCTTGAATTTCAAGACAGTCCAAGGCAGCTAAGAAAATGCTTAAATGTTGTCATAAATATGTGGTCTGGCATTGTTCTACAGCCTCAGCTTTATTCACAGTGTGATGAGAGGCAGATTGATTTTGTCCTTCTGCAGCGTTCACGAGTAAAGACTTAATTTTAAAAATACGGTGGTTAGCGGTATGGATGGAGTCCTGGGGTTACCCGCAGACGGGTATAAACAAATTGAATGCAATGAAAATAATTTCTGTGACAATCAATTGCCCTTCAGAGTGGAAGACTTCGTTATTAAAAGACATGGAAGCTGGCAGTAAAAGAAAATGGCTATACACGCATATATGTATATATAGCACAGCCATGAGCCACCTAATTTGTAGCCTGATGTTTGGAGAGATTGGGATGTTCAGCCCAGAGACTTTGGACTGACTCCTTGGCATATCAGTGGAGCCTGTTCCTTGATGTTGTGTCAGTCCTGTTTGGCCATCTCTTGACTTTAGGCCCAGCAAATACTTAGGGATAGACCATGAACTTACAGGGACAGGATGAGGTTTTCTGTGCATGGAGAAGTAGCCAAGCT
Organism: Rhagologus leucostigma; assembly: GCA_013397725.1. Lineage (NCBI taxonomy): Eukaryota > Metazoa > Chordata > Aves > Passeriformes > Rhagologus > Rhagologus leucostigma. Next base: position 576,743 of record VZTD01001501.1, on the reverse strand, counting down.
ATTTTATTTCCACAGCCATAGCTCACATGGAACCTTAGGAATCCCTTTGGGAGGAATGAGAGAGAAAGAAAAAATTCAGATAGACAACTTGGTTTTAGAGAGGCCTTATTTCCTAACTACCTCAGCCACTGCCTCCTCTGCCACCAGTGCCGTGGTAGTGCCACCAGAGAAGCAGTTATTCTGCAAGTTCAGTGCTCCCTGCATTTTTCCAGCAAGCCAAATGTTTTTTCTGGCTGCATGGTAAATAAAGATCGGAAGTATAGCAGGCGAAGAATGATGTGTGTAACTCCAGAAAGACTTTTTCTAAGCCTGCAACAGATCTTCATCTTGACTAGCCTCTGTAAATTTAAGTGCGTAAGTACTGCAGTACTGAAATATTCTATTTTCCCCAGTAACACAAGTTAGTTAAAATGATTCAATGTGTTTGTCTTCCTTTAACCAACTGCAAGCTTCAAGAAGAAAACAACTGATATTCCTCTGAATGCAAAATCACGTAATGTGATTTAGTTGCTAAATACTGATATATGTTTACTAGTGTAGGATCCTATTTCTTGCATATTTTTTTTACCATAATGTCTACAGGTATCCAAAATCTTCCTTGACATTTCTCCACTTTGTGCAACCAGCTGAATCAGGCAGGGGTGCAGTTGCCCTGTGCACATTTCTGTTAGGTTGGCAAAAGTGCCCTAAGCAGCCACACTTTTTTTCTGGCTCGTGTTTCATTGCCTTCCTGAGCTGACCTTATGGAGACGTCTGTTTAAGTGAACCTGAGCCAAAGAAACACCAGGCAACAGACTGAAAATCTTGGTTTAATTGAGTCATCATGCCAAGCGCACGGGAAGCCTGGTGACACTGACAGAGTGCTGTGCAGCGATTTGGAGGGTTGGCTGCTTCACCAGCTCCAGACAGGCTGGGCCCAGATGAACTCACTGAACCTGAGGTTCAGAGCCACCCCATATGTGAGCAATAGGATGCAGAGGTTCTGCTGCGCGAGAGGCATCCAGGCATCTGCCGCATGCCCAGCAGAGCCGATGCATCCCACAGCTCTGTGACTGCTCAGAGGCAACAGTTGTGCGCCTGTGAAACAGAAATTTTCTGAGAAAGAGTAGTACCCCCTGCCTGAAACTGAGTGTGTGTTTGGGACAGGGGCAGTAGATTCCCATTAAATGGGAGCGTGTATCACTCAAACACAGAGGCTTGGCAGATCTCCAGGGGCAGAGCCTCAGAAGTTACAAACCAAACTCTGCCAGAGCCCTGGGGGAGCTCTTTTTGAGAAAACAGTGAACAATCAGGCCCAAATCCCAGGAAGACTGTTATCCCCTCTGGAGGCAAACCAAAGAAAATGTTCACACCAGCTCTTCTGCATAAAAACAGGGTTTTGGTGTTATTCTACTGACAGCGTAGTCAGTCGGTTGCCTGCCTGGAAAAGTTGATGAAGGAGCTCTGCATCTTTGCTTTCTCGTGTAAGTTTTGTTTACAGAGATGTGGTGATAATGGGAACATCTTCAAAATCTCTGCTGAAACCAAGGACTATATAAGCAGAAATTAAGCACAGCTGTGCCTAGTAAACAGTATTTAGTAAGACTCCATGAAGTGGGATCTTTCTATAAGTGATGCTGCAGTCATGTATGGGACTCATTTGGAGAACCAGATGCAGACCATGTGTGGCTGCCCAGCACTCACTATTGACATGGTAGATTTTGTGATCTCCTGTACATTCCTGATATTTCTTTTCCTTGCCTTAGGCTTCTCCCATTTGTTCACTGCATATGCAAACATAGCCTCCTAGACCAAAGTGCTGTCTCTCCTGGTTACTGGCAATTTTGCCAATGACTTTTGTGGGAGTGAGATTTAATAATAGCTGCATGAAATATTTTCATGCCTGGCGTATAAAATAATTTCATACTCTGTAGACTCTCTTGCTTTGATATATTGGAAAATGAGCAACATTTACCATCTCTGACAATTAAGAGTGCCACATTTTCTAAGTATGGTCTAGAGTGAGCATGCAGACTATAATTAAAAAAACTCCATGATGCACTGATCACCAAAGAGGCATTTGTTTATTCTGCCTACAGTGCAAGTTGGCCATTACAATATTAGTCTATCTATAATTACATTAATATAAATAAAGCTGGAGTGTCTGTACTTTACCCAGCTGAGGGCTACACTTGCGTTTTAGCAGAGCCAGAGGGATGAATCTAATTTGTTTAACAGATCAGTCAGATTGCAACTGGCCTTGTAAAACAAAGGTGATAACCAGAAAGGCCAAAAAGAACTAGCCACCTACGGACTCAGATCATATGGGACCTTCTACATGAGGCCCTGCAGAGCACTGATGACACCCGCACTTCAAAGGCAGCCCACAGAAGAAAAGTGAGCCCATGACCTTTGGTTCTTCGCAACAAACAAAGAAGATCAAGAGGTGGCTGTTGGGCTTTCTTAACTCCGTTTGATATTATACTAGGAATATGCAAGTCGTTAGACCCTGCACTGGTTGGATTTGCCGTTTCTCTGTTTTCTCTAGAAGCCTTTCTGAAGGAATCTTTCTGGATTTAGAGTTTCTCACCTGTTCTGAATAGCCAGGTGTGTATGGGAAGGGCTGCCTTGGTGGGGCACACACATTCAGCAGCAGTGCAGTTCTGAACCTGTGCACAAGCGAAACAAGTTGAGCCAGTAAAGCACAGCCCTGCTGGCGTGTCTGGCCCCAGAGCATCAGGCATGGATGGAGGTTGGCTCTCCGACCTGTTTCATGCCCCTGATGGACATTGCTGAGCCAACAGAGCTCTGCTGGGTGGACCTGGCCAAAGTCGTTTTGCCATTCTCCTCTAAGGCATTTGAGTTACACAGCTAATGACAAAACCAAAAAAAAGCAGCAAATATAAACACTCTGATTAAGAAATCCCTGTTCCTATGTTTGCTGCACTTGCCTATGCGTCTCTGTGACATTATAATACTTGCTGCTTCTCTGGTGTCCACTGAGTATTTTGGGGAGCAGAAGTGGTAAGACTCAAGCTTCTAATGCAAGTATAAGAGAAAAGAAAGCTATAAATATGTCCAAACTCAAAAATTATAAACTATAAATTGAAAAATAGGCAAAAGCCAATTGCAACTTTTCTCTTCTGGCGTCTTTAACAATACCAGGGGAGAGCAGCTTTACCACACGCTGGGACCATCCACACTGTGGGCACCAATCCAGAGCCCAGCTGTACATCAGTTTTGTTCTGACCTAGGTGGGGTGCCAGTTCTGCCTATCTGTGGGACAGGCTGTATTTCTATTTGCAGTGCCGTCATCCTTGCTCACCCACTGCTCATGCTCCTGATCTTCCACCTTTCCTTCAGCTTTGCAGCTACTGCAGTACCCCAGCACTGGGCAGGGGCTGCTCCTGGAGAACTCACTCCATTAGGAGCAAAGTAGTGAGGAAAAGCAAAAGGAAGAAGGATATTCACAGCCTGAGTCAGCACATCCTTCTTTCTTACTGTCCGTTGCACAAACCACTGCTGAAGGATGATGCAGGGGTAGGATTGAGTGCTCAGCAAGGACAGCAGGGTAGGGCTGCAAAGGATACAGCCTAGCAAAGAAATCCAGAGGAAACTGCAGCCTCAGCTCTCTCAGAGAGGAGCATATAAGGGCACACAGTCACGCCAACCGGGAGCGCTGCTCATTTCCACATGAGCAGACAGTTTTGGGGTCAGTTTTCTCATAGTTTTCCCTATGGCAATAGCAGCAAATGCATCCTCCGTGCCAAGGAGTTGCAAAATTAGTTGCTGCCTCTTTCTTGACGAAAATACTAACGTGTGACCTGCATACTACAGAGGAATTGGCAATTTTAGAACATTACTGTGGAAAAATATGGCAAAGATTAACTTGTCTCACCGTAGTGCTGGTGTCTCCTGCAGTAGAGAAGGAAGAAAAGGCTTGACACCATACTGAATCCACTTTTGTCTTAGCAGGGTACTGGCTGCATCTGTTTGAAAGGCTTGTATTGTATCACTGCTCTTTGTTATCAGGTTTCCCATGGTGGTCAGTGTTACATATCTTACATTGTTTGAGCTAATTAAGCCGGGGAATCAGGGAAAGCACATTTCCGGCGGGGATTTATTGCCAAAAGATATTTCAGCTGAAGGGGGAAAAAAGGAAATCTCCCTTTATGTCCAGCATTCCTGAGCTGTTTCATAATATTCAGCATTCAGCTTCACGGAAATAAACTGACAATAATGTCAAGAACTTTGAACTTGAGCAGTTTTCCTCTGTTTTGTTGAATTTAAAAGTACTGCGAAGAAAACTAGGGATCTGTGTAGCTACAAAAATAAAAATACTTGAATCACCTCTGCTGGAAACATGTTTGTTAATAATTTACAGCCAAGTGAGTGTTTGCTCTCCAGGTGTTTTGTGCCAAATAATAGAGTATTATTTGCACCTGCTTTTATGTTTCTTCACTAGAGAAGCGCAAGTGGCAGCGTTTTACATCTTCACTGGTATCCATTCATAGGATGCCAGCAAAGGCAGAGGGACCTGGTTCCCTCCTGCCTGCACCCAGCACTGAAGCGGTGCTCAGAGCACCCGGCAGCAGGAGGGCTGAGACCTGCCTTCATGCCTGGCACGACAGGGCTGAGGCACCTTTTACAGCACCTTCAGCTGCCCAGCAAGTGCTGCCCATGGGGCAGAGCCCAGGCTGCAACGTGGTTGTCAGCCCAGGAGAAAGGGGAAGCTCTGCTCTTACGTATAGGATGTCGCACACAGGTTCATTGTTAGGAAATCCTGTGTGTGAACAAAGCCCCTGCTTTTCTTCCAGATGATATTAATAATCGCTGTCAGTGGGACTGGTGATGATGACAGTTTCTTCATTTTCACCAGTAGGTCTAAAAGGCTTTGCTGAAAGAAGTGAGGATGATGATCCTCTGCCTGCCAAGGTACACCAACAGCAACCAGGGATCACTATGGATTGCTAAAGGCATACAGCGTTTTGGATGAGAGGGTCCTATTTTCAGTTTTGTGTCACTTTTGTTAAGCTTTGACTGTTCAGCATGTCTTCTGAAGCATGGTTTGTTGGGTTTTTTTTGGTTTTTTGTTTTGGTTTTGGTTTTTTGTTTGGTTTTTTGTTGTGGTTTTGTTCGGTTTTTTGTTGTGTTTTTGTTCCTTGTTGTTGGGGTTTTTTTGTTTGGGTGTTTTTGGTTTATATTGATGGTTTCAGCTGAAACATTTCAGCTCTCCCAAACACAGTGAAAGAAAAGCATTTTCACCCATGGGAAAAGAAGAAGCTGGTAAATTTATCTTTAGAAAGCATTGGTAGTGCCCCTCATTTGAAGCAGGGACTGAAAGTCTGGTATCATTATACTGTCAGTCAAAGAAAATTTACTTTAAATTTACTAAAAGTTGATTTCTAGCATTTGCTAGTTTGCACATACTCGCCACAGAGCAGAGTATTTTAGCTAAACTCCCCTGATATTTGCCCTGCAATGAGCAGGCTAGAATGTGACCTGTCATTGCAGCCAGTTAATCCTTTAGGTCAAATGAGAAGAGTCTTAAACAGAAGAGATTCCAGCTACTGGTGGCATGTACAGGTATCAGCGTGAATCTGAAGATAACACTGCAGTCTTCCCTAAATTTTTTTAAGCAGGAAATTACATGCCAAAACTGTTAAAACAATTGTGTTGCGGTTCAAAAATCAGAGACTCAAAGTCAAATAGGAAGAATTTCACAATTAAGGTTTTCTTCATAATCCCACACCAGTCCCTTTGAGAAGATTTTATTATTATGATCCATCTTTAATTAAATGATGATGCTAATTTTTTTCCCTAAGTCCCCATCCTCATGTAGTGCAGAGGGTGTCTGTGCTGTTAAAATTAATGAAGACTGTATTGTAAAGAAAGTCCTTAGCTGTAGGGTCCTCACCCCAAGTGCTCCTGCAGCTGGAAAACAAAAATGTGCAGCCCATGAGGCAGCAGGTTACAAGAACGGAGAGGATTACATGGTGTCTTAGGAATCTGACTATGGGATGGCACATTTGCTCTTCCACTGCATCTGGATGTGGCACTGACTAAGTCACTTAAAGCAGGTTTTTCACTGGTGGATTTTAAATGCAAAGCTGTCGCTTCCTGGGTGCCTACTTTTGCTCTTCCCAGGCAAGGCACTGGGCAAGCAGCACTGGGAGAGAGGATCCTCACCAGCAGGCCAGAGCCCAGTGCTCAGTTTCCCTATGTTTTTTCCCTGAAAGCAAATGAGCTGGACCAAAGTGCAGAGCACGTCGATACCAACCTCGCTTTCAGATAAGTGGGACACGTGTAACACACTTTGGTGGGGAGAAACCTGCTCTGGTGCACGCAATAAACCTTGGGAGGGAAGGAGGTGGGGAAAAGGTGGTGTGCAGCTTGCTGCAAAGTTTCCTTCTACTGTTGCACGGATACACCGATCACACAAATAGGCCCTTTGACTGACCTGCTGAGCTCACAGAAAGTAGGAGGAAAAGCCATCTGAAAATGCCCCTGGAGGTCAGAAGGAATATGAGTGCTGTGTAAGCAACACAGAGTCTGAAATCAAGCCTCTAAAAGAGCATCTCTGAGCTGATCATCTTCTCTCACCTCCTTTCCACTACTAGGAAAAACAAAGCAAGAGGAAGGGGAAGGAGGGAAAGAACACTGAATATTTTCTTTATTCCACAGAAGCTCAGATGCTGAACTTGTTGCGAATTTTCTTACATGCAAAAAGGAGCACCTAATGTTTTTGGGCTGTTTCTCCCCTTGATCTCCAGTCCCCAATCCTATTATAGTGGAGCCCACTGAGATTCTGGTGACAAGTGCTGGAGACTTGGAGAACGAGCAGCAAAGGCAGTAATGGTGCTTTCTCTCAGTAGCATGAGGATGAGCAAGAAAATAGGGCCCTTATTGACTCTCCATTGTGGCCATCTGAGTGCCCAGAGCAGAGCACTCTCCTGGGCTGACAGCAGGCGAGGAGCAGCAGCAGCACAGCATTTTCCTGAGGCCATGGATTGAGATGGAGCTGCTGCAGCCTTAATAGACACTGCAACAGCCATGGCAAATGTGACCTGCTCTGTTATTGAATTGTGTGGTGCTGTTTTGCTTTTCCTTTAATATTGGTAATTATGCAATTTCTAGACAACTTCCTTGTCATAACCAGGGCAGCAATGCTGACAAAACAGGCTTTAAATAAGCACTTGTCAAAGTAACAGCTATTTTTGTTTGCCCTATTTAGCACTGTGTTTAAGGTCTACAGTGGAAATCTCAGACAATTTTAAATACATGGTGCAGTTACTTTATCACTGCATCACAATATTCAAAATCCCCAAAGCCTGGAAAGCAGAAGTGTTTTGACAGCACCTTGTGGTGGTTCCTGCCTGCACGAGAAGGTCAAAGCTTTTGCAGGACCTGCTTGAGAACCAGAAAGCAGAGGCAAGCTTAGGGTACACAAGCCCTTCTTTCAGGCTCTAAGGACTGTTGGGCAGAGAAGATTCAATATCCTGCTTCTTCCCATCTCTGAGACTTCTGGAAGGTTCTCTAGGGGAAAAGAAAGAACAAAAACATCACCTCAAGACTTAGCAGTCCTGGTGTTCCTCAGGTAATGAAACAGGAAGTACTGTCAAAACGTCTTTGCTCATAATTAAGAAAACACAAGAAATCCTTCCTTTCCTTCATGAGCCCTGTCTGAAGCGATGGACTCCAGGCTCCTCAGGCACTGGGCTGCCTTGTATGCCCAAAGCTGGGGCAGAGGGCAGAGCTACAACTTCAGCACACAGCAAGTGGTTTCTTACCCGAGGTGCTGTGAAGGGGCATCTGCAAGGCCCCTCCAGCCATGCAGCACAGTAGGGACGTGCACAACCCAAAATACATGGAAGCTCACTCTTCAGGTAGGGAAAGGGAGGTTGGACGGGCAGTGGCACAAGTGTGACAGTCATGGAGGAGTGCTTCATTTAGAAAATAAAGTCACCAGCCAAGCACAAAAGGATTGCATAGTAACACATGGGAGCAATTGCATATTGGTTTATTTAGGCTATTCTCTACTTTTCCCCCCTCTGCCTCCAGACTATGGACTTCCTAGCCTGTGTGTTCCTGGGAAGTTTGTGATGCATTTTCAGAGAGTTTCTGGAGCTTTGCTGGGACAGCTGTCTCACACAGTTACCTCAAAAAAGGTTTGTGGAGGAGGAAAAGTGTTTAGAAAGATCCTTACTGCACTTACGAAGGAGACAACAGGAGCAAAAACATTTTGGGGTCCTATGTTTTGAGCAACACCCTTGCTTTCCCCTCATTCTCATCTCTACCAGCGGATGCCAGAGAGACAGCCAAAGCAAACATAACACATGGGAAATGGTCTGCAAACCCAAAACAAAAGAGGTTTTCTTTTATCAGCTGTTTCCTGTTGTCAAAAAATAAATTATTCTGTAGCAATGTATTTATTAGTGCACTATGCATAGAAACAAGGTAAATTATTTAACTTTTTGAGCAGAGTTTAATTCTATGGCACGTGTGAAAATAATCCTGGTATTAAAATAATATCTTTTATGTCTGTTTATCACCATTGCATTGTCTCTCTTCTCTGGTACAGGGAGGGAAAAAAAAAAAAGTAACTTAGCAGGTTAGGCAAAAAGTGCTTTGAATTGCCATAATTTAATGGCACCTGCCTTATTCCAGGGACCCTGTTCTGCTCTGCTGCTGGGAGCATGCAGAGAGGCTGGTGCGGATGCAGGCTGACCCCGCGTTCCCGGAAATCCCTGGCTGCTTTGCCGTGGCTCTCTATCTCCTGACTCCTAAATGAGCTCCTGCGGCACCGGTCACCCACGGCTCCAGAGGGTGAGCTAAGAAGCCGAAAATAGCCTCTTTTCTGATAATACAGGGCTCCGCTCATAAAGGCGGCATTCTGGCATCCCAGATAAGACGTACACAGCCTCCTTTGGTTACGTTTGCAGCCTCCCGAGCCTTTCTCCGCCCGGCAGCAGGGCTCACGCGGTGCTTTTCCTTATATGCAGGTGCTTCTGGAAGCGCTGTTCCAGGAGATGCTGTCGGGGAAGCCGCGGTCGGGGCTGGCTTGCTCAGAGCAGCACTGACAGGAGTGACCAGGGCTGTGTTATGGAGCACTTCGGAGCTACCAGGGGTGGGCAGGCCCCGGGGGAAGGCAAGGGTGTTTCCAAGCTGTGGGGTAGGGCGATGGGAAACACCTCCCGCTGCCCCACCTGCAGGCGCAGACCTTATAGCATCTGTGAGAGACAGGGAGCGAGCTTTGAGAAAAGGGAATAGTGCCCTGAAAGTGTGGGAATGATGGGCTCGCTGGGCTGATAATCCCCGGCCTAGGGAGGCAAACGTGATCTCTGAGATGTGATAATCACGCTGTCTGACAAGCATTAAGGCATATTCAGCTCGGCTGAACTGCGGGCTGCAGACCCATCGCGAGCAGGCATTTGGAGCACTCGTAGGGGTGTTTTCCCTCAGCAGAGCAGGGTACTCCCCTGTGGCACCTGTGCTTGTATTTATATGAAACCATTGATATTTGTGCACGGATACCCCATCAAACAACACCAGATGGGCAGGGGTGCTTCTCTGAGCCCAGCTGGTTTGTTTCTGAGTGAGAAATACAGAGTCTGATTATGCCAGCATGTAATAAGTGTATTCCAGAGCAGGGAAAACAGTGGCCAATCAGGTTGAGACCATGTCTCCCTTCAATAACCAGTTCACTCCTGCACCCTGGGATTAGGTGCTCTGCCTCCAGAAATGGTGTTAATTAGGAGACACCTGGAAAAGTGGAATTTCCTGCTACTCCGGCAGCTCCTCCTCTTGCCACGAGAGCTTCTGCACTTCACCTGGCCTGCTGAAAGTGGACACAGGCACAGCCTGTCCCCTCCATTGTACCCTTACGGGAGAAAGAAGCCTGGAAGATGTCCTGTAGTGATCTCTGGGGAAACCTGCTGCAGTTGTGTGAAACATGTCTCACCCATGCTGCTTCAGCACTCAGCTCTCTCAGGTCAGAAGCTGCTGTGGCATCAACATGAAGTTAAAGTGCTGCAGAATATTCCAGACAGGATGAAGGTGTTTTAAGCTATGCTGACGCCTGGTTTTTAGCCAAGGACTTTAGCATATGTTTGCATACATGATTATAAATTCTAGTGCAAATAAGGCATAGATATGAGCGGATAACCATGTTCTAGGATAAAATATGACTAGAAACGCTGGTTGCTTTAAGATTTGATAATCACGTAGTCTGGCAAATGTGAATTTGGACATAGCCAATCTGCCTAAAATATTAGCAGCAGTCATACTTTGAATAGACCCTTCCTTTTGGAGTATTTATACATAGTAAGCTATTTCTGTGGAGCAACATCCTCTTGGTCGTGAAAACCATGCACCCAAATCTGATTCTTTAGGGTGCCTTATCCTCTGATTCCCATCAGACTAGCCCAAGCTGAACAGTCTACCAGAACTCACATTAGCTGTGTGAGACACTTCCCTGCCTCATAGGATGGTCCGTCCAAGGGTTTTTGTCTGAAATTTCGGCAGAGGTGGATTGGATCAGTGGAACACCAGTGTGATGCTGTTTTTAAGGGTAGGGACATGCTTAGCAGGCCATGGGCACCAGTGAAGTGTTCATGGGGGTTGAACTAATGGTATGTGTGCCTACAGTGTCACTAAATAAGCAGGCCTAGAGACAATAAAAAACACTTTGCTTCTTCTGAGTTTGTTCCAAGCATTTTTGGTTCAGAGAGGCTTCTATTTCTTTCTACTTGTGTCAGCCTATGAGCACAAATAAGAGATGAAAGTCTAAATGCTCTGTTGGGGCTGAGCATGTTGGGTCTGTCGGACGTGTATCTTGGATATTGTTTCTTTTGCTTTTTATTGATTTTCAGTTTGTTCTCCTAGGATTTCTTTGGAAATGGGATCTTCTCAAATCCCGCGTGTGCTGTGCTTGGGAGGGAAGGGTTTTTCAGATGCTGGCTCCAATGGAAAGAGGTGGGGAAGGACTCAGCATTTCCTTTCTACCTCCTTGCAGTGGTGTTGATCTGGCCAGCAAAGGTAATGGAAGTTCCCACATCTTCAAGAACATGGCCATGATTTTTTTTAACCAGAAGTTTAGTCTGTACTTTCCTATGGCTCACAAGGGCCTGACCAGCCTGCAAACTTGTAATCTCAGTGCTTCTGGCCACAGGTGCACCCAGCAGTATATTCAGGAAGGCTCTTTTTGTTTACTGTGCATCAATGACCAAAGAGAAGAGGTGTTTTCACTACATCAGCTAAAAAAAAGTTTTTCTGCTCCTTCCCTAAGTCAGATCTGAAATTTTTTTCTTCTCCCTCTTGTGCCTGAAATCTCTTTGTCTTATCACAAGTGAAAAGAGAGCCCCTTGTAAAGCAGTTATAGACTGTAAATATTATCTTAAATTTTTTTCCCAGGAGGCATGTCCTCAAATGCATGGACTTGTGTAAGCCTCCGAGGGAGCAGAAGGCTGAAGGTGGGACTGAGTCTTGACTTGAGATATTAGGCACCTATTCCTCAGACTTAACCACTTCACAGCTCAGAGAGGAAATGCTAAGTAAAAATTCTGGTTTTTAATAAGAGAATGTCTAGACTCCATACTTTCTAGTCTTGAATCTAATAATATAGTATCAGCTGCTTGCTCTTGACAGTAAAGTCCTCCCCTGAAACAACGTATTTCTTGCTCTGCAACTTCTTAAAAAACAGTGGGCCACAAGTTATTGAATCAGCCCAGGTGTTGCGGTTTTAACTGGGGATCCTTTCAATTGAATGAGAATGTTCCAGGATTTGTGGTTCCCCCAAGGAGCAAGATGTCAGGATAATGATCTGCTCAGGACTGCCCATACTGGGATGGAGAGCTCGGGAGACTTGTGAAAATGGAAAACAACAGCTAGAATCTTTCTCCTTCCCTCTTGAGCCATGTTTTCGTTTCAAAAGCGTTTCCTTTCTTGACTGAGGGTTTAGTGTCTGGTTTGAAACAATTATTATTATTCACATGAAGCACTTTATTTCACATTTAAGACTATGTAGCAATAGTGATCGAGAATTCATGTCTCCCAGGCATGGGGTAAATGAGTGCAAACAAAACATCTCACCACTGCTCTTCAAAGATGTGGCCTTTTATTTATTTTCACAAGGGTAAGAGTGTCACGTTATTTTTTAGAGTGTCTTTTTTTTGTGAGGTTACTGTGCGCAAAATTCAGGGCTAAGATCAGCCCTAGCACTGCAGTGAGCTGGTGGATCAGCTGCCACAAAACACTTTTACTTAGCCAAGGTATACGTGCTACTGGCAGCACGTAAAGGATTGGTCTCTAGACTCCATTCTGAGCAAGGCCAGCCTGACAAATGAACAGATTCTCCTTGTGTGTTAAATACTAATCAGAAAGAAGGGAAATAAATATTACAGCCCATCTCAGCCATGATATGTTAAATTTAATACACTAGGCAAAACCCTGAGGTCTCAATTCCTGAGCTGTTGGGGACAGCTAATGGAGAAGCCTTGCAAGCTTGTCATATTTTCTTTCTGCCAGGCTGGCAGTGTGGCACACGTGGTAGAAGGCAGGGCGACCTGAAGGCTTGGTCCAAGGAGCTGATGTTCCCTGTACCGAGGTGTGCAGACAGTGTGTCCCTCCCCTGCAGCACGGCTCTGCTCTGCCCCCAGACATCCTCTACTCTGGGAACCTCCACAGGGAAAAGGCAGCCCCGGGGCTCTGCTTCCTGCCCCCTTCCCCATCCACACACCAGAACTCCTGGAGACATTGTCATCAGCAGCTCTTCCTCCCTTCTGGGCTGTGGCCGCCGGGAGGAAGCAAGGCAGGAACTGTGGCTCTCCCCGAGAAAATATTTTCCTTAGGTTTCCTTCCTTTCTGTAGTGGGATCTTTTCAGTCTAATGAATGCCCATAAAAAGTGGCTGTTGAAAGCATTGGGGGGGAAAAAAAATAGGATGGTAGGTTAGCTCTGGGGCCAAAAATAAGTGTTTGGTAACAGCTGCCCACGTTCCTCCAAGGGGCAAATAGATGTTCCACTGAAAAATCTTATCTTTACCTCCACTGTATTTACTGACTGGTCAAAAATATAATGGATCTTAAACACGGACACTTGGAAAAAGGAAAGGTTAGCTCACTTAGTGCTTTCTACAAGCCATCTTGATTTCTTGACGACATCAGAAGAGGATGGTTATAGATGGAAGCTTCTTTAAGCACACAGAAGATAGGACTGGAGGAGCGAGTCCTTTTCTTTCCAGCGATTGGTGATTTTTGCCAGAGGATGTATTTCTTGTCTCTCAGTCCCATGCTGTGGCTTTTTATTTTTAGTTTGGATGTTGGCTATTGGCAGTCACGATTGCAGTCTCTTGGAGCACTGCTTCGGGTGACATTCATCTGGAGAATGTTGAAACATAGGAGAAAGAATTATAAGCAGCAGCTGCAAGACATTTTTCACCCCAAAGGATACAGAAAAAAGCCAGCACAACTTTGAACCGTGAGAGTTCAGCTGAGGATAGGAGCCAACCCTTTCATCAAGCTAGCACAAATCCCACAAGCAGACAGATCTGTGCAGCATGGTGATTTCTGAGTAGGGTTAGTCTTGATCTGCTATCTCAACAGTGGATTTGGACTGGGATCAACTCCCAGCTCCTGACAGCAGGCCAGGTGTGTCTCCCCTGCCAAACTGCCCTCTGCAGCTGGAGCAGCACCATGGTCTTGCAAAGCCATGGTGGCTCTCCCAGTCTCATAGCCTGGACTCAGCACGGACAGGAGCTGCCACATGCTCCCAAGGAGGAGCAGTGAAGTTGCATCTGTGTCCAAAATTTTCTTTATTCTGTTTCCATCCATGTGGACACTGATGGTAGGGAAGAGAGCTGGCCTGAGCTGTTCAGGAGTCTCCTCACATCAGGAGTGTTCCTTGCGAACTGGGTGTTAGTTCTCTGCTGCTGCTCAGTCGCAGGTATCCCACCGTGACTCAAAATGAGCAGGGCATACTCCATGTTGGGACTGAGAGGTGCCACAAAAATATCCACTTATTTGAATTTCGCGTTGGCGAATATCTTAGGTCAGAAAGGACCTTCTAGCAAAGTTCTATCTTCAGATTGAGATTGTGTCTGAACAGCCTGTGTTGGGGTGCAAGTGCTGTTGCTGACCTGCCTGTGAGCTGTGAAGGGCACGGACTGGATACTGAGTGGCAAGAACAGGATGTGTTCAAGTTCACCCTTGAAAAATATGTGTTAATGTGGATACCACAGAGACTAGAAGAAGATATTGCCAAGCCTTTCCTGGCTCCCGCATTATCATGAGTTCCTCTTTACCTGGCTACAATTCAAAGAATACCCACCAAAGCTTTGCTGTTGCTGCTCAGGTTAAAGCCAAATAACGGAGGACCAAGCGGTCCGGTTGACCCGCCACATCTCCCTGTTCTGCTGGGAGTGTTGAGACCTGCAGAGCAGGATCTGGGGCACGCGTTCCTTGAAAAGGAAACCTGATAGAACCTGAGATGGCTGCAGCCCTCCCCGTGTACTTAGGGGTTTACAAGTCAAGTTGGTGTTCAAAGATGAGTGTAGCTTAAAGGCTTTTTTCTTTTCAGTTTAAGGATGTGTATAGGCAGCTAGGTAGTCAGCTATCCATCCAGCCATCCTAGGCTGTTATCTTTCACAAAGACCCAGACATCTGTATTTATACAAATACATACATACATCTGTCAATGTTTTTTGTAACCTAGCATTTATAGGACACGAGACACCTCCCAAAGCTAAATTCAGCATACTAACCATCTATACATTCAGAAACATTCATGGTACACATTAGAATATGCACCAAGGCTTTTGCTCTCTCTGCTGTTGAAAGCTACGTCCAGTCCACATTAGTCTGATCACACTGTTTTGCACTTGCCCGTGGGCGTCTGTGCTGAGCACCCTTTGCTCTGATCTGCTGGAGGGTTCTTTTCCTCTCACTGATATCAACTGCAGGAGAACCTGGTGTGCTGGGGTGAGTGGGAGAATTGTGGGCAAAGGCACTGAAGCTTTACTGACGCTCAGGCAATCTCATACCTGGCTTCCCTGAAGCAATCAGGTCCCAGCTTGGGCTAAAGCACAGCCGTGCAAGCAAGCACAGGTTCAAAGTGCAAATAAATACGTGCTCAAGGGCTCCCTGTAGGGATGGAAGGTGAGCAAAAACAAAGGTAGAGACATGGTAAACATACCCAGCCTGTCTGGAAGGAAGAACAGGTTTGCATTGGATGGGGAGCTGGGAGAACATACGGTGCTTTCTGAACTCTGGCGAGTCGTCTGATGCTTCTGACAGACAAAAAGTATGTATTTAATTGAGCTGGGAGGGAGGTTTATATAGTTACTACTTGTTAAGTGTTTTGACTCGGACATAGCCTAATTTAGTCATCTCCAAGGCTTTCACCAATGTATTGGAGGAAAACAGTGCTCATGTCAGTGAACAAGAAACTACTACTCTCACATCAAACCTAGACTCAGAATCTTATGTGTTGTCTGTATGTGTACACATTCCCCCTCACTCCCTGCCTCTAATGTGCATATCTCTGGTCTCCTAACAGCAGGCACACGGCATCAAAAGGACAGTGAACAAACTGGGACGAGTGATGCTGTTGTTGTGGGTAAACCAAAACTTCCATGAGGTGAAGATGAATATTTTCAGTTTTCCCAGATGTACAGTCATTCAAAAAGGCACAAAAGAAGAGCACTGATTTGAGACGACCTTATTTTTCCATAGAGACAGATGGGTCTTGTTATACAACTCCCTTTTAAACGGAGGCTCCATTGTGAGGACATTTTGGGACCCCAGGTCCTTTGACAGGGAAAGAGAGAGTTCCTGATCAGACCAGCAAGGACTCCCTGTTGCATTCAAATGTTGGCTGTGGAAAAGCAAAGTGAGTGAAGTTTTGTTTTTGCTTGACTGAGCTTTACAGTGCCAGTTATTGTTTTGAAAAGTGAAGAGATACCTACTACATCTCCTGGGAAAGTGAGCAGCAGCTTGCTTGGGAAGAGACTGCTATTATGGTGAAGTTCTCAGCTTAGCTCTCTATTTTTGGCTTTATGTATTCACGTCTGCATGAATTTCCCCTGCAATAACAGCTTTGTGATTAAATGACTAGAATTAATGGTTTCAGACCATCTGGGAATAGGCAGAAATGTAATTATTCATTTATTGATAGATAGTGAGGTAGGTATTGATTTATATAGGATATTAAGTGCTTTGGAGCAGAGGAATGAAATATTATTAGTATTTTAAAAGAGGAAAATATTGTCACCTTGTTTTCTACTTTTAAGCACCTGTGGGGAGAATACTACTTTGCTAATGTTAGACTGTTTGAATGCTTTGAATTATTTAGGGATTTTCAGAATAGGCTGATGCAAGTGTAAAAGCCTGTCTGTGATAAGTTAAATTTGTTAAAAAACCTACATCTTCTTCCTTATGGTCCTTTATTGTTAGTCACCTGTGGTTCTTGCCTAAAGGAAATACAGCCAAGCAGAGAGTTCAATTAAGAAATCTATCCGTCTGCCTGCCCATGCATCTGTTTGTCTCTTTCTCTTCCACTCCACGGATGATATTACAATTGCTAGACATTACATTTTTATAATCTTTATTTCAAACTACGCTCTCATAAGCATCGCATTTCAGGCGAAATATGTCATTATCCCTGTTACGGTGGAGCACTAGCTCTATAAAGGGGAGGACGAGAAAATTCACTTAATGCGTGAGTGAGTTCCTGTGGAGCAGAAGAGATGAAGCCCAGGAAGGGACTCGTCCGTGTGGGTTTCTGATGCCTAATAACAGCCACGCTCTTGTAGTCAGTCCTGCAGCGGATCAACGAAGAGGGTCTCTCTTCTCTGCTTAGTCCTTTGTTTCCACAAAGCCTGTAGGGATGAGATATTTCTGAAATCTCACCTCTCTGTCAGTGTGCCTGAAAACAAAAGGCTTCAAGAGTTACCAGGGAAGACTCATGGATGGGCACTCAGGCAGGCTATGTGAGCCTAATTTGTGAAGGAAAGTGCCCTAGAAGTGAGTCCATAATCCTTGAACCCTGTGTGCAAGAGCAACTGTAGCACACCCTAGAGGAGAGGGAAGAAGAGGGCTGCCATGGCTTACACTTACCCCATCCCATCCCCAAAGTGCAACACCACATTTCCCGGTTTGTGTGAAGGTGCACGTGGCCTCTGGCCTCCCCTAGGACATCCTGTGACCCACAAGAGAGGCAAAATCATGGATCTCCAGCCCATCCTCCCCTCATTACACTGTCCCCTCCGCTCATTCAATGGCCCCAGTAACCCCTTCCTCATCCTCCTCCAGGTGTTCCCTTCCAGAGTGCTACCAGTAATTCCCAAATTAATGGCAATTCCTTCTGGCAGGGGTTTTTCCTCTTTAGTTCCTGTTTTAAGAGTTTCCATATTTTTCCCAGATCTTCCGTGGAGCAGCAACGGTTCACCACAGAGCTTGCTTTGTTGGCAACCTTTTCCAATGTTTTGTCTTATTTGTGGCTACAAAACAAAATGCTTCTCATACTTTTGTCCTCTGGTGATGAGTAGGTTTCAAATACATCACTGACGCACTAGGATTGTTAAAGGGACACATTTCTCTCCACATGGCATATTAGCATTGACAGATAGGGGCTGTCACTGCCCACCAACATGAGTGTGCCAGAGCTCTGCTCCTGCACAGCATTAATGTTCAGTAAGGCCTTCTTTTCATCTCTTTTAGCTTTCTCTTCAGACTTCCAATTAGACTTGTTCAAACCTTTTAATTTTTTGGCAGAAAATGGGGTATCAAATACTCCAAATGTTTGCCTCTTATAGGCAGTATTCACCATTTCTCAAGGGTGAAAGAAAATGTAGGGGCCAGAGCCAAGACGAAGTGAGCGCTCCCAGTTTGAAATAAGAATATATGCACAGCATAAATAACAGTTTTAAGGCCCAATCTGTGCTTCTCTTCCCACCGATGTTGTCACATCAGTGATGACATATCTGGGGACAAACACTGCTGCTCAGGTTGAAGATTGGTGTATCTGCATTTGGCCCAACCCACCCAACCATCAGGCTCATGGCCCCAGTTTTCCTGTGCCAGCCCAGTTGTAGTAACCAACTTGGACGGCACAAATGCCGGACAAAAAACATCTGCTTAAACCTCTTCTATGAATATGCTTTGTTTTGAGACCATCAGCTGAGCCTCTGTGCCCTTGAACTGAAGTAGGGGAATCATGGCTGTAAGTCAAGTCCCAGCCATCCTAAGCTAATGAGCCTAAGTAAATGGGAAGCATTCAGCCCTTTGCACTGTTTTAAATAAATCTGCCTAAACCCACACCCTTGGGGACTATCTACGTGAGAAATCCCCTCCACATCCTGTGTGGGAAATGATGGGGTAGTTTTGCCTGAGCTAAATAGTGTCCAGCTGCAGGGAGCTGAGAGAAGCAAAGCCTCGCAGCACTTTAGGCCACCTCCCACAGGTATGTGGTTTAGGTTGGGATAAAGTGGCTGCTGGAAATCTCTCTCTCTGTTGAGGGAGCTTAGGTGGTTTCTTCAAGTCTCCGTTTCTTTGGCTAAAAATGGCATCTCACAGCCAGGAAGCCATACCCAGTGTTGCACAGGAGTTCAGGCCCTAAATATTGAATGATCAAATACTCGAGAGAATATGACTCTGAGCAGCTCATGAAGAAAACATGAACTCACGGATATTCATCAAAACTGTGAAATTGGCAACTACAAACCAAGGAATTCAAGGCAATCTTGGGTCGATCACAGATCAGTCGTAACTGAGTTATAGGGCTACAGCAAGGCAGAAATTTCCTTGGTCATTCAAACTCCTAAGTACAATCTTAATGTTTTTTTCACAACTGATTCAGAAGCAGCCATAAACAGCCATCAGTTTCCCTAGTGTGTTAGCACACCTTAGGATGTATTAGCCTAGAGGACTCCTAAAAATTTTCAGAATAAGATTTCTCTACATTTCATCTCAAGACCTAATGCATACACACTGGAAATTTTGGCAAAAATTGAAAAAAAATTGCAGTGAAATACTCTTTCCAGGAATAAAGAGCGAAATAATTTTGGAATTCTGTTCAAAATGCTCTTGGTGCTGCTTATCCTTCCAGAAGCAGTTTACCGTAAACACTTCCATGGAAGCACTTTTATTTCAAAACTCATAGTACTACGTGATTTTTCTTCCAAATTATTTCAAGCAAATGTAAAAATACTTTGAGTCACCGTGTAATATTTAACATGTTGACTCTCTGTCTATCAACCTGGAAACATGAACAGCTTCTGCATGTACACTGTACACTCTCTGTATGTTTCTGTGCAAACTTTTCCATCTTAACCTTTCTTTTTGTTTGCAAGTCAGTGATATTGGTACTTCCCTTTTTTTCTTTTCCCTTGCTTTAAAGATATGTCAACAGAAAAGCAATCAGCAGCTCCCTTAAGTATAGTGCAGCTCCATCTCTGATCCAAGTTTATTAATAAAAAAAGATTGCTGATTATTTCAGATGAGTGCCTGACAAAACCTTGTATGTGCTACTTTTTAACGTCATTTAAGAATACATTTCTCACATCTTGTTCCTTAAAGTTGCAAATAAAGTTCACTTCCTCCCCTTCCCAAAACATTTTAGAATATATTTTCTTTACATAGGCTTTCCCATTTTTTCCTCTATCTTACATTCCTATGACCTAAATATCTCCAGAAAGACATTATGTCTAAGGTCAACTAGGCACGAAAACAAAACCCTGTGTACAGCCACAGAAGCTGCCTTTACACTCACCACTTCTTCCAGTAGCAATGGTTAAGTTTAACAGCAATCTATTATTAAAGAGGCCAGGACACTTCAGTCTAGGGAGAGATGTCTGGGGCCAAGGTGGACTACAGCACTGTGCTGCTATAAAGGCACAAATGGCTGGAGAAGGTATAAACAGAAGGGTTATTTACTATTCTTGGCAGTGCAAATGGGATACCCAGTGAATTAATCAAGGAGTGGATTCAAAACAAATCGAAAGAAGTCACCAGCAGAGTCTTATGCTGGGAACTCATTGCCACGAGATATTTAGACGGCAAAGGTATAAACAGGTTTGGAAGTTTATTGCATAAATTTGAGAGGGTAAGATTGAGTAAACATGATAAACAGAAATGCAACTATTTATGTCAGAGAGAAGATGAACAAAGAATGGGTATTTACTATTTCTCAGCATTTTATTCGGTGTCCAATAGCTCAGGGTGTGTTTGGTTTTGGGTGACCAGGCAGCAAATTTCTAACAAACACACACAATTAAACCATGAAGCTGATTGCTAGAGGATGCCATGAAGGCCAAAATCAAAATGCAATCAAAAAGTGATTGGACAGATTGAGATCAGAAAATACTCTTGAGGGATGTTAAATGCAACAATACAAAGACATCCTTCAGTTCAGCTTGTCAGAAGTTGGAAGCCTATGGCAGAGGAAGGACAAATCTGAATTTGCGGTTTTCTTGCACGTTTCCTGAAGCATCTGCTCTCACTGGCTGCCAGAGACAGCTTTCTGAGTGATTTGGTCTGACCCCTCTGGATGTTTTGCAGGTTTGTATCCAAATGATCAGTAGTGAAGTGGCGCTTGGATCATGCTCAAAACAAAAGTGATGCCGAAAGGCATGGAAACAGGAGAGGTAGTTTACAATCCTCCCGCAGCCATGGCTTGTTTGCGGGCTCGGAGGGCTGACAGCACATCCCTGAGTGAGTGCTATAAGCCTAATGCACCTGGTCACTAAACACCACAAAAATCCAAGTTTGCCTGGTTTTGTTTGCTTGTCTGCTTTTTAACCAAAAGTTTTGGCTGCAAGAATTACACAAAGGTGGGGAGTGTTGTTACAGCTGGGTTAAGCCTTTGTGAGAAAGACAGTTTAGAGGCATCTTCCATTTAACACAGCTGTAACAGGCATTAAGCATGTCTCACCTCCCCCTCCCCAGCTCTCTGCAAAAGGCAGCCTGGGTATTTTTTAGGGATTTGGCTGCTCTGCACAGCAGTGCCTCTGCTGAGTGTTGTTTCATGGGTGTGGTGAACATGCTTGTTGCTGTAGGGGAAAAAAAGCTAAAGGTGTAGAGGGAATAAGAGAGCTCATAGAAGCAGAAGAAAGTTTGAACAGAGTCTGATGGTTTTGGCAGAGTATCGGCATCAGCTTTGGGTTGGGGTAGTGACAAAAGGAGCTGGAGAGTGAAGAGTAAGGAAAATTATTTGGTTTTTGCTGTTATTTTGGCTCCTCCTGTGCTTAAAGAAGCAGGGTTTTGTACAGCCTTCCAAATAAACACAACTGCAGCAGAGATACCTGATTGCATCACCCATCTCTCCTCCTAACTGGAATAAGCTAGAAGAGTTTGAATTTTCATTAACCACTCAGCCTAGAGGGATAATAAGTCATTTTACAGAAACCAGAGAGACAGGCACGATGGCCTGATTCTGTTTGCAGTGTGATGCACAGTGTTTCCACTGATCATGGAGAGGTTTGACTTCTTGTTTTTGTGGTGCCTGAGTTTCCAGTGGTGAAAGAGAGACATCTGGGATGGCACCAAGCTGCACCAAGAAATACTCCCTGGGCTGGAAACGAGGTCTGTGAAACAGCATCCATGCATTTTTCAAGAGGAACCTCACGAGGCGAATCAGCCTCAAGTCGTTTTTAAAGTGTGGCAGGCAAAGTCTTAATTCATGTTATTTTAGGAACTGTTCTGTTCCCGGATCACCCAGTTTCTGTGCTCCTCAGTCTGCAGAACAGCTGTGTAAGTTCTGGCTGGTAATGGAGGATCAGAGTGGGGATGAGACTGGTTACCCAGCAGAGCAAAGCAAATCTGCATACATCTAAGAGCATCTCACACACGTTATAGAAGGGATGCTTTAAAAAGGTAATCGCCGAAAAGGAGCAGTTCAGGAGCTCTGCCATGTGAGTAATTTTATTCCTGCAAACAGAAAAGGGAAAAAATCCTTACCCAGCTTTGTAGCTGAAACAGAGTAACTGACTCTCCCTACTTCTTGGCTTTTCTTTTTTTTTTCCTTTCTAGTACATAATGTGAAAGCATGTTAGGCCCAGAGCTCAGACGTGGGAGTCTGCAAGAGAATGGCAGCTCCAAGACAGTAAGTGGAGGTGACAAGTTCCCAGTAATATTAAACATTAACACTGAATATTTTGTTGGTATTTAACTCCATGATGTTTCATGTTACTGAGCAGAATCAGAACATCCCCTCTCACCCCCACTATTTTGTTCCTTACTCCTCTGCTCTGTACGTTCAGAAGGCAGGAATGTGAGATGCCAGCTCCTTCAAGGTTGAAATGGCTTTATATAAACTGAGAGGGCAAGTTTATGAAGTTGAGACAGGATCTAATTCTGTACTCTGCTGAGACTGACTTGAAGATGGGGAGTACTTTGTGTACGAGGCGGGCATGCTTATGTGTGTGTATGTATATATATATGTATGAAGCTGAACACAGGAGAAATCCTGCTCATTTAGAAATTGAATGGTGGCAAGCAGCTGAGGGGGAGAGCTGGAATTTTAAAGTGATCTTTTAAAATGCTTATGTATATTTTGTTGCTGCTGGAAATGTCTGTTTGTACCTCAGGGAGGTTCCTGAACTTCCCACGATGGGGAGCAGCTGGCCCAGAGGGGCAAATTTATTTCTGCTGCATGACAGGAGGAGTTTTATCAGGGAAGCAGCTGCCCTGAAGCACCCGCTGCTCTCTGCAATTGGAGTGAATGCAGGGTCCAGATCTGCTTCTCACACCCATCTGGGTGCCCCTTGCATTCACCAGCCCACAGCAGGGGTCCTGGCACACAGCACTCACCGAACCTGCCCCAGCTTTCAGGCCCTGCTTAGCGTGCAATTCGGATTGACCGATTCATTTTGGGAATACCCATTACAGCGGCGGAATTGCCACCCTGACTGGGAGCCAGCTTAGACCACTGAGAGCAGCGCTTTCCATCAGCAGCCCTGACACAGGGCGAGGGTGTGGTGGGAGGGCTGGGAGTGTGGTAAGGGAGCCCGTTCTGCATCCTGTCCCGTGTGCCCTCTTCTGCTGCAA
This sequence comes from Rhagologus leucostigma, assembly GCA_013397725.1. Lineage (NCBI taxonomy): Eukaryota > Metazoa > Chordata > Aves > Passeriformes > Rhagologus > Rhagologus leucostigma. Next base: position 553,726 of record VZTD01001501.1, on the reverse strand, counting down.
GCCTGCATGGGGCAAGGAGGAGCCTGGAGAGGAAACGTTCCCCTCATGTATCAGGAAATGTAAAGAAGAGTGTATTTACCAACAGTGCTGCTTCCAAAAGACCAAGCTGTGCTGCTCCTCCAGGAGAGGCATCCTGGAGGACCAGCTCTGCTGCTGGTGGGGACTGCTGTGCTTCTGCTGAGCTCCTGCTGAGCTCAGTTGCTGTTGCCTGAGAGCATCTGAGGAGCTGGTTGGTTCTCAGGTGCTGAGCGAGGGAAACAGATGCAAATACACAAACCCCAGCAGATCTCTACAAATAGACCCCCAAACAGCAAGTGGGAAATCAGGACGGCTTGGGGAGAATGGCACTGCTTGCTCACCCAAATGCTCCTGCAGACACCTTCCTCATCCATTCCCTGGTACTGCCAGAAGCTACCCTCCCTTCTGTTCACTGATAGTTTTCCTCCAGAACCTGTCATCTGCTGATCCAGAGCCTTTGTATGAGGTGCAAGGTGCCCACACTGGTGGCCTGAGCTCAGCCTTTTGGGGTCAGGAGCATGAACAAGAGCAAGGTCCAGTTTGGTAGGTGAGGATGACTTCTGCCGGACTTTGCATCACATGTAAAAAACGAATGCACCAGGGTTTAAATCAACCTTCAAGAGAACTCTTTTCTGAATGCCCACCTCAAAAGGTCAGCTCATGTCCACCTCACAGGATTCTGTGCTGCAATATGTTCCTCCAGAACCCTGTGTGCGCTGCCTTTAGGCAAGGGGCAGAACAAAAGTTCTCCCGTGTGCACATCACGAAGACCCCCAGGGGTTCAAGCTATGTAAGAGGAATGCTTCCTCTGTCCCTGAGACGTGTGGAGAGAGAAGGGGAAAGGAGCCTGCTGGCACATTGTGCTGTGCAAGATGTGCATATTCATTGTAAACAAAGAATGGCAGGGCCTCAATTTCTATTGCCTCTACCCTGGCAATGGTGAAGCTCTTAAGCTTGGTAGAGATATCCTGCCACCCCAGGTGAAATGTTACTGCAATCAGGATCCAGCCTGCAGCAAATCATATCCTCTCCAACTTGCCTTCTGTGGTCTCTAATTCACCTTTCAATTTACACTGTAAATCAAGATTAACCCCATTAAGGCAATGGGCACATACTAGCATAAAAGCTGTGTAAGTGGAAGGTGCATTGGATCCAGTGGTGTTATGAGGATGTTATCTGATTATTTACCATGCTGTTAAGTAACAAGTGCTATCCATGGCAATACCAAACAGCGATGGGGTGCTGGTGAGATGCACAGCAATTTACTGTTATTATTTATACATTCTACATTTTAGGAGAACAATTTAGCTTTTTTAAAATAACCATGTTTGTGCTCTTTTTTGAATATAAAAGATCACTGTTATCCCATTTTGTTTCTCACAGATTCTGCTTGTCTTCTGGTTCCTTTTGGGGGATAGGAGCTCAGTTCTGAGGGTGAGGAAACCTCCTGAGAACCAGCAACGCAAAACCACTTATGCCTTGAGAGAGTGCTAAGAAGTGGTGATGCCAGCTGATTGCTTGTGTCACACTGAGGACAACTGGTACCTTTCCTGGCATATTTTTGCTGCAGAGCAACAGTTGAATTCTGTGGTGGCCACAGCCTGATTGAAAAGATGGCAAAGATGCAAGGACACAATAAATAGGAATATACAGCTCAGGTTTCCTTCTTCTTCATGCTTACCTGCACCTCTGTGTCTTCCTATGCTTGTGGCAGCACATCTTGGTTCACTGATGGGCAGGGGACAGGATGTCCCAGTCGATGAGAAGCAAGAACCAGCTCATCTCCGAAGTGCTCATGGGGGTGACCCCCACTGTGTGGCAACAGGACAGCTGTGAAGGGGTTAGCCACGGTCCTGATTGCCTGCAGGATGAAAGCTCTGGCAGGGACAGAGGATATGGCCCTGGGAGTGGGGTCAGAGCACTGCAGAGCTGAGACTCAGGATTCTCCACACGGGACACAACTGTAAATAAACAGCGGTGGTTAACCCGCAGTGGTTTGTGTGCCCATTAGCGCATGCTAAAAGCGCTCACAGTCAACAGCAAAGGGTTGAATCACTCAAATGCTTTTAAAATGAAATGCTTTCTAAAAGCATACCCTTTCTTTGCTTTTTAACCCAGCAGTTTAGAGGGAAACCTCTGAAATATCAGTACTGGCCCCCTGGAGAACTCAACCACATTGCTGCTGGGCATTCCCTTCCCGGACACCCCTGCTGCTGCCCAGCTATGTGCTAAGCTGGACAGAGGAACTGGTTTTGGTTAAAAATTAATCCAGATAACCACAGTGATTAGTTGCCAGTTGCATCAATACCTTGCATGGAAGGACTGACGCCAGCTGCCCCAGTGCCCAGAGCAGAGCTGTGCTGCTCCTTGCATCTTGTTCCCTGGGTGCCGGCACCTGGCAAGTGAAATGTTGTCCTCTGGATGCCATGGACCTTCACATCTCCCCGAGACTGACTCTCACAGAAAGCATGAGGTCAAATTCATGCAATTTTCCTGCTTCTTCACTGCCTTCCTGCATGTTTGTCTGTAGACAGGCTTGTTGTGTCAGTGTTTGTCCTCTGAAAACAAGAGGGAAGAACCGATGGCACAGGCCACTGTGTTGCCACTCATGCTCTCTCTCCTCAGACTCATTGCATGAAGCTAACTGGGTCATTTGCTTTCGGTAGCAAGGTTGTTTTTCTTCCCCCTCAAGTAAAACTGGCTTTTATGTAAATAATTTTTGGACCAGCTGCACTGAACTAATTATCTGGGTCATTCAAATTTCTGCTTCTGGAAGTAATTATGGCCTTTGGGACTATACTGTATAATACCGATTTATGATTGGAGACTGAGAGTCTTCCTTATCTGCATGAATACTATAAAGCAAAGTTAGCAAATCTTCCTTACATCCTCGGGGCCGCAGAGCGCTCCTCTTCCGCGCACAGAACTCCCATTCGGTCTAATAAGCATCTCCCTTCTCCCCTTCCTCCACACGCACGTACTGAGGACTCTCAGGCTGGATATAATCAGCAGGCTCTTGTCTGCCATTTGGGACAGCTCTCCAGCATCCTTTCTCCTTTTTTCTGCCTGAAGCTTTATACCCCATTACCTCTTAACTGGGGCATCAGTGAAAAAAGAAGGAGGAAACTTTACAGAGAGGGCAGGGATATGTGAAGGGATGAGTAATTGGGAAGATGAGGTTCACTCACATCCGCTGAGGGAGGAGTGAGTTTACACAAAAACACAGGTGTCCTAGATTTTGTTTGCTCTGAGACTGCAAGTCTGTAAGCTGCCTTACCTGTGCAGGAGGGCTGTCCTGCATGGCTGGCAGAAAGGGGACTTCAGCAGGACGAGGACGGTGAGAGGAGGCAGCAGTTCAGGCCACATCTTGTCTTGAAGGGGCTTAGGGCCACTTTCTGCCCCAAAGGAGAGAGAGCAGCCTGGAGCAGCTTGGCAGTGCTGCATAACGAGGAGCATGGTGCTGCTGTACAGCCACCACTGATTTCTCTATCCCACAGCCAACTCCCACGCTGAGGAAAGCTCATTTAGCTCCAGTCCTCAGGCTCTCACTAAGAACAGGGACCAAAAGCCAAAAGCTCAGAGCTGAAATAAAGCTGTCTAACACCAGGCCAGAAGAGGACATTAGCCTAAAGATACAGTCAAAATCAATTCACAGATTGGGCAGAAATTGAATAAATATCATCAGCTTTATTTTTTAAAAATTGTAATTATATGATTCACACAAAATATAGAAACAGTAGTAATATAGTATATTTGGATATCACTAGACATTAAGACAAAAATAAGCAGAGACTCAGAGTACTTCAAGGTTTTTGAGCTCATCTTCAATTCATACCTGCATCTCTCAGCAGCCTCTGCCTTGACACAGACACTCTAACCATCCTTTATTCTTTTCTTTTTTTCCCAGCTGCTTTGTCCCTCGCTAACTATATCCAATGGAAACAAACTATAAGGTAATAAATGTACCAAACTGCTGCTATTCCAGTACTCAACTTTTTGCATGTTGCAGCCTGCTATAGCCGGTGTCCAGCTTCATTCTCTTGGTGGAAGCATCTGCCCACTCTTCCGTGCTTCTTCTGAGCCCAGAGCCACAGGGTCCTGGCCACAGATAAGTACTCTCAGACATTTCTACAGTAAATGCTATTAATTATAACAGCAAGCAATAATGCTTCACAACTCAGAAAAATCACTGTAGTTAGCTGTCCCATTTACTTGCCACAAACATTAAAACTGAAAATAAATGAAAACCCAGTGTAAGATGATCAGAAATGGATGACATTTTTTAACTAAAATTTTCTAGCAGGCCATGATTAGATGGGATGGAAAATTTAGATTTCTCAGTTACAAAGTTACAGTTCGTACTTACTGACTGAGATTTCCTAAACTGTTTGGTCTTGCAAAAGTAACCACATTCAAAAAATCCAACGCCTGACTGGACCACTTGGGAAGCAGCTTTTGTATTTTCTCATTCAAAACTATTTTGTGTTTAGGATCTTTCCTTTAATGTGCAGTTAAGCAAGTTTTAAAACACTTGATAATGTTTTAAACAAAAGTGAAACCACAATGTCAATCAAGTAAGAAAAAACCCCATCTGATCCAAACTGAATATAGGTGATTTTTTGACTCACCAGAAAGTGTTGATTTTCTGTTTTTCCTTTTCAGTATGACTGAGACCAACGCTTCTCTTGCTTTCTCCTGATTTTTTTGGGATTGGCAGTAAGCCAAAACCTCATTTGCCTAGCTGTAGAAGGCATCATTAGTCATCAGCATGGTTAGATGGGGAATACCTGGAAAGTTAGGTGCTCCAGAGATCAGTATTAGACCCAATCTTATTTAACATTCTCACTAATGATCTGAGATCATATGCATAGTCTATATTATTTGTATTCATTGATGGCACTCAGATTCTGAGGGGTTGTGAACCCCAGTGGGGAGAATGGGGGATTGAATAAATGGACGGAAGATTAATATCCTTTCAAATTGATCCAATTAAGGATGTTCATTTCAAAAAATACTAGTTAATAGAGGTGAAGAAAATAGCCCCAAATGCAGATGTTAGCTGAAAAAAACCCACTCATCAATGGTGCTCAAAAAATATTGAACACTGAGTGGCCACAGACTGGAAAGGAGCCTGGAGTGCAATGAAAAGGCAAAATGCATCTCACCTATTTGGGCTGAACAACTGCTACAAATTATTTCAAAAAGAAGACAGACTCATGGCAAAAAGGTCCATCAAAGGCTTTCACGCTCAAAGTTCCTGATGTGAGTACCAGCTCAGGAGGTGTCTACAGACTGCCAGATGCCATCAGGAAAGGCTCTTATTTTTTCATTTACCCTTTCTATGTGTTTCTTCAATTCATCTGATGCTGGCCATTTTTAGGTACACTCTCGTACAACCCTTGTGGTTTAGTCCGATAGGACTGCTTTTATTTCCCTGTGAACATCCCCGTTTCCTGCAAGCTGAGGGTTCCTCTTTGATAGGGAATCAGTAAAATGATGTTCAGATGGGCAGCCCAATACAAGAGAGAAGCAGGACCAGAGATGGTGGCATCACACAGGTGGAGTTATCTGTGGCCAGTAGCAGGACAAACAGCAGAAGAAAATTTTTAACACCAGGAGCAGCCAGGCCTGGAGGAAGAAACCTTGTCATTACACGTTCAGACCATTTCTGGAATCCCGTAAAAGTGGAAGTGATATTTTTTTGGCTGCTGTAAGGGAAAAACAAGTTCTACTATAGCAAGTAACCGGCAAATGGGTTTAGTAGGTCTTCTCCGTATTTAACCTCACCAGTAGTTGTCTTCTGCCTTTGATCTTGCTAAAAATCAATGAGCTCACCTAATCAATGAAGAACAGTGCATATAGATTGAAGGCAGCCCTATGGGATTCTTTGAAGCTCCCAAATGTCAACTGAAACATCGTAAAAACTTTTCCAAGAGTATTTATTGGCTCATCATTTATAATGAGACTGGTACAGAGAGTCAAAGACACAGATCACAATGTCTGCAAACAGACGTGTTTGGAGCACTTATGTAAGTCCTGAAGTAGGGTGTGAGTCAATATTTCTTATGGATACTTAATTGATAGCTGAGTACAAGGATCAATTTTCCAGTGAGCATGGGAGGAATGCTCACTCACCTTTTCATAGTTTTCGTGCCTCCAGGATCATTTCAGCTTTAAACTATAATCTGATGAGGGCTTTTTTCTTACTTTTTATTTTTTAGTCCTTAGTTACTTCCAAATATCCTCCTCTTTCCTTCTCTGGCATTTAAAACAAACCAAAACTTCTTCATCTCAAGTTAATTGCCTCATTTTTTCCGCTGAGCTGTCACCACTGAACAGCCTTGTGTGCCTCTGATGGTCACCCCTCCCTCTCCTTCCCAGGAGCTAACGGCAATGCCACCATGAGCACTGCCTGACAGGAAATTGCATAAGGGACGTCCCTAAACCAGCGCCGATGTCCCTGGTCAGCGGCAGGGCAGACACACCCTGGGTGACAGGCTGCGTGTTGTGTGGTGGCAGCAGGCGCTGAAGTGCTCTCCAGTGGGACCAGGGTTTGCTAGGACAGCCTATGCATACCTGGGACAGGTAAACAGAAACAAAGAAGAAAATTATTTGCTGAAGAGATGAGAACATGTTCTTAGCCAAAATCCTCACACTGTTGTGCACTCCCCCATTTTGTGTGGAGATGGGATTTTCTTTTATGGCTGGGTCTAACCAATGCCAGCACTACTGGGACGCCCTTTGATGCCAAGCCCCATTACAGCTTAGTAGGTTTCAAGCCAATGTTACTACGAATATGATACAAAGCCCATGTATAGGGCGCAAGGAAGGGCCAGAGAGGGCACACCACTTAAGGCAGTCGGATGTGAACAGAGAGGCTTCTTACAGGCTACAACATGCACCCCTGGTGAGACTGGGCAGCGAGCACCTGATTTATACATCACTGGCTTTTCGCACCAGCCTGTCCTCCTGCGTTTGGCCCTTTCCTTAGAACTAAGAGTGGGCCATGCCCCAGAAAATGTAAGCAGCCCTATCTGAATAGAAAACTTGTGCTACAGCCAAATTCAGCAGAAGGAAGAGTGCATGAGGGTCTGGACTGGCACGCACTGATGAGACTGTTTGGGCAGCGATGTCTGCAACTCTGTAGTGTGTGCCTGCCCTTCTGCCAGCATCACTGCCCTGACACAGTTGACACCAGTCCCACTGCTGCTCTCACTCTCTCAGCTCCACAAACTCACCCTCCTCAGGCGTTTGCATTTACATGCTAGGGCTGAACCTGGGTGGCTGCAATGCAGGCACAGGGGCTGATGTGCAGATGCTGTTGCGGGGTCGGTACCTCCTTGCAGAGTGCTGAGCACAGCCAAGGGCTGAGACATCCACACCCCTTCATCAGGATCTGCTAAAGCCCGTACACCAGAGTCCTGCAGTGCTTTTCTTCAGGGAAATTCTTCTGTCTTTTTCCACTGCAGATTCTGCACTGCCCTGCATGTGCAGAAGTTCCACTCCTAACAGTTGGAAGTGTGACAAAGATCTGCAAGGATAGAAAGGAGAGTTTTACCTCCCCAAGTACTGCATCCACCACTCTGGCTTCTGTTCTTCTGCAACAAACACTGGGGACAGTTTCCAAATTGCAGGAGATCCTGAGATTGCTTGGAACTAGCAGTAGGTCTTTATCATCACTAATCTTTCATAAATCTTAAGCCTAAAATAAATGGTGTGGCAGTTCTGAATGTCAGGAATCAGGAGCTGTAGCAGTTTTGTTCACAGACATTTTGTATGTGCATTTGGGAATGCACAAGCCCCCTCTATTATTTGTTCTGGCTGCACATTGTTTATACTCTTCTTCCTGTTTTTGAAAACAGAAATTATTGTCTCAGTGGCTAGATAAAATATTTCTCTTCCAAAAGAAAGCACTGGTTGAAGAAAAGCACTTTAATAATTTTATTTTACTTTTTTTCTTACAGCAAAGGAGAATAAGAGAGGTTTCTGGGACCTTTCACATTAATATTTTATGAACTACCTGAGAAAAGATTTCAACAACAAATGGCTGTAAATGGGAGATAATGTGCTGCAATGCACTAAATGCACCCTGGGAGTGAGCTAGTTCATACTGTCTCTTCCACCCAACCATTACAAACCAGGTAGGGCCAGCTCCTAGTAGCCAGAGTCTCTGCAGCCAGTACGAGGCATTATTGAAGCCAGCCACAAAACAAAACAGTTGTCTCAGTCACTGGCCCTCCAGAATTGGAGTAAATTTGGTGACAAGGCTAAATCCTTATGGGCTGAGCTGCAATTACTCATGAGAGTGAGCACAGCAAGGCTGGTGAGACTCCCAGCGTGAGTGAGGGCTGACCACAGGAGCAGGTGCTGCAGATCCAGGAGGAACGTGCCCTTCAGGGACCCTCACTGCTGCACAGGTACCCCTTTTCTTCAGAATGCTTGGCAGAGCTATTGGGGCAAACAGAAAGCCGGGGCAAGGAGGTGTTGTGAGTTATGAAAGTAATTCTCTGGATCCATTGTTAAATCAGAAATATAGCAGAGTTAAAAGATAACGAGGCTATACAGAGAGAAAATAGAGGACTATGTTGATCAATCTGTACTTGTTTTTATTGTAAGACCCTGTTGCATCCTGTGAGGACAGACAGGGGCAAATGGAAATTCCCCAGCTCCTAAAGCTGCCAAGGCAGGAGATGAGGGAAGTCTCCTGTCAGGTTTATTTTCCTATTTTCTGAAATATTTCAGTCTTTTACTATGACCTTAGCTTATGGAACTAACTAGGGACTTACCCAGGTTACATTCCTTATGCCCAAACTTCTCCTAAGGACACAGCTTATCCTCATCATTGACGTCCATTGCACTGACACTAACAATAGGCAGTGTGGCTGCTATTGTTACCTACCACAGTATTGTGACATATCATCTGTCACAATATGCCAACCACTCTCTCAGGCAAGCTGGAGTGCCCAGAATACCGTGTTCTCACTGAGATCTGCACACAGCAGCTGGCATCAGAATGGCAGCTGAATGCCACCAATATCGACAACATTTTGTTGCTGCTGTTGTTAATTAAAAGCCTGAAGCATTTAAAGGCAATCTGAGAGCAAACAGTGTAGGTTTGCACCAAATCACAAGCGTAACTCATCAGTGTAATCAGCCAAGAGACACGCAGTTGCAGAGCAAAGTTTTACTGCACATAATCCCTGCCTGGTTTCCTCATGTCGGAGGGGAAGGGCACGGACACTCCCATCTGTAGCTTGTGCCCAGATGGCGAGGCATGGCAGCTCACCCACAACAGCCCTTAAAAGAGGCTCTTTCACCTGCTGTGCCGGGGAGCCGCTCTGGCCGTAAGATCAGCCAAGCTCAATCAGCGTCCTCAGCGGATGGGAACTCTCGCCACTTCAATGAAGGCAAAGGATGAGACAGTTTTGCATGAGGTGAGAATCCACCTCCCTCTGCCTTCCAATTTATTATAATGATTTTGGATAATAACAAAGGGAAAATCCCATAGTCAGAGGGGAAATGCTTTCTTCTCTATCTCTTCCACTGCCAGTGGGCACTAGCGGCTCTCTGGCCAGACGAAAAGGCAGTAATTTAAACAAAAAGTACCTGTGATAATGATGTGCTTTTTCAGTTTGCAGACTCTGTTCTCCAGTGCTGACAGAAGAACTGTAGATTGTACATAGACAGAACCAAGGACCACCCTCACTTAGTTTTGTCGGAGATTTTCTTGTGCTCCCCGCAGAGAAGCAGCTCTGGGGAGGTGGCTCAGCTTGCAGTAGGACTGTACACCAGATATCTTCTCCCACCCTTTTCACCAGGTGCTCCAGGTGCGCAGAAATGTTGGGTGAAGAGCACCCACAGTCCCTAAAAAGATTGATTCATCTCTATAGACCAAGAGAGAGGAAAAAACTGACATCTCTCCCCTCTTGAGTGGCCAGAGGTGGAAGGCAGCAGTTGCTGTAGATATCAGGTGAATTATGATTTCAAAGGAAGTTCATGGGAACATCACAGAGCAAAACCAGACATTATTTCCACCACAGAGAGACACGAAGAGGAGCCAGCACTTCTTTCCTCAGCTTTTTCCCTTTTTCCTTCTTCACAAATGCAGGAACTATTTTGTCTGGGTTTTTGTTGGGTTTTTTTGTTTTGTTTTTTTTTTTCTCCTGCTGTTACAGTAAATCCCTGAGACCAAAACTTTGGAAAAAACCCACTCTGCCTCTTAGGAAATTTCCACGGCAATCATTCCTTCAGTTTCCCCATGCCGTTGGCTGTGATTTGAGGTGACATCCACCCTGGCAGCAGCGGTGTGGCCCTCCCCTTCTCCCTCTCAGTTCTGATTGCAAAGCCACATCAAGCAAACCTGAAGACCAGCAACTTCTGTGATAATGCTCCCACTGACTTCAAAGGACTTTGGACCCAGCCTCACACAGCAGTCAAACACTGGACGTACCGGAGCAACCAAAGCAACTCTTGCACACAGCTGCAGCTGCAGGCACACATAAAAGAGAGCAGAGACCCTGCCCCTGTGCCAGCAGCACAGAAGACCATGGAGTCACAATGACTACGTGCCAACTGCTGGTGGAGACTCTGCTGTCCAGCAAGAGGGCTGCTTTGGGGCCGTTACCTCTGGATCTGGCTATAACTCAGCCTAGAGCATATATTCCATGCAGGAAAGCTACTTACTGTGTGACAGTGAAGGGCATTGCATCCTAAAAATGCTGCAAGCCTCTCTGCAAAAAGCAAACATTCATCAGCTACACACACATCTGTGATCCTGAAAGGTTTAAAAGGGAAGAATTATAGTGAACTGGGAGATACGTTCATTCTGACTCTATCATGGAAGCAGTGGTAGTAGCTTCACCGCAGGTTTTATACTGAGAGATTTGGTTTCACACTCTGAAGCACCAAAATGAAATAGGGGGGGTTTTTTAAAATCTAATTATTTTCAGGATAGAAAGTTCTCTTTGAGTTTTCAGGGAACTATCAGAGGGCACTTTGGTCACTGGGAAGTAGAAAGAGAAACAAATGTTAAATACCAGCCACTCTTTCGCTCTCTCACTCTGATGCAAAACCACGGTGTATTCAAAGCACTTGCCTGGGATATAGCCGTGCTCCAGGAAACTTTATGCAGAGTTTTTCTCCTTGGGGGAAAATAGGAGGTTGGGCTTTAGGTCTGCATTACAGTGCAATCGTAGGGAATGAGATAGGAGCATTGCATCACTGTACATTCTGGAATATATGAAGAGAGGGAAAAAGAAGACAGTAAACCTGATGAACAAAGACTAGGGGATGTTAAATGTTTTAATGAATATTTTTTCATTGTGGTGTGCTGTTTCTAGTGTGCAAGTACTACCAGATATTACCCATAATGTTGCAAAGCAGTTTCTCTTTCCCTGCTTTGCTGTCAAAGGTAACAGTTTCATCCATTTCTTTCAAAACCATTTTGAAGTTGAAATCTTCCATCCTGTGTCTACCAAGTTTGTCCGCTTTTGTTTGTTTTTGAGTATAGGTAAAATTACTTCAGCTTTCAAATTTGACATAGGCTGACTGAACAGAGCATTGTTCTTACTGGCTGGTAACTGCCTCTCATAAGAGTGACTTGTGTCTCAGGAAATAGGGAGTGCTGACATATCTCCACTAATCTGTTTATACTTCAGTACAGAAAATTGGTTCTCTTCAAATACATCAACAGATAGGGGCTCTCAAAGAATTAACTTGGGGAAGAGGAACTTGTGGTATGAGTTTTGACCCAGATTATTTTCCTAGTCTATTTTCCTAGGAGAGGTGGCAAATATCAACCTAGCCATGAAGTCCAGACCGGAAGCCAGGAGCCAACTCTGTTCCCAACTGTTACTTCTTGCTGTGTGAACCAGGCAAAGTCAATTAACCTCCCTACTAATTTTCTGTCTGTAAAAATGCAGATGCTTTTAAAAATGAGTGACTGAGCCAAAGTCCAGGCACATTCATGGAAAGACAAGTGTTGGCTTCAAGATCAGGCTTATAAATCTCATGGGTGTGGTGAGACGTGATTCAATAGCATTTGTAAAGATCTCTGAGGTTCTCAAATGTAGGATGATCTGAGCAGGTAAAGAACTTCAGTGACAACTTCTAACGAATGCATACCTATTAATTCTACCGCCTCCCCTCCCTTTTTCATGTCAAAGTAGCAATAAGAATGAGATTTAAAGTATTTATTGAGTGGTTGAGAAAGCCAACCTTTGACTCTGTGCCTTAGAGCGTTGCCTGGGGCAGGCAGTAATTGTGCAGAAAGGCACTGATAGCATGTCTTCCTATTCCTTAAGAAAAGTGCTTTTCCAATTTGCTTTGTTCACTGTGTTGCTGTACCAGACTCAAGATTCGCAGCTATAAATACAGCGAGCTATATATAAATACACATACATACACAGAGACTGTGAGTCAGACACATTACCAGCACACCACAGCCCAAGACAGTATAACTGAGAAAATAAGGAAAAAATGAGAGTTCATAATTTTTAATAAATAGAACCTGATCCCAGGGCTTGTTACAGGGCTTGTTCATACGAGTATTCAAACCTACTGAGAATAGAGTGGCTCATAAGCACAGAAATTTGCACCAAACCTGTAAATTGAATTGTATATTCAGCAGGTTTTGGAGTTGCATATCATATTGATTTTTCAATATAAGAATAGGGACTGAGATTGTAGAAATTGTATTCAGATTTTCTGACCTGAAAAGTTACGTTATTTATTGATTGACAGGAATTTCCCAGTGTGCAGTGATTGCATTTGTACTGTAGACCCTCTCAATCTGTCTACAGTCCTTCAACTGAGACTGAGAAATTTGGCAGGGTTTTCTGCACTTTCAAGAATTCCAGAGAATTTGGAAATTCTCACTGAACTGACCAAAGAAAAATGGATCTCTGTCACATTCATCATGCCATGGGGTGGGCTGGTGAGTGAACTTCAAGTTCTTTTGAGTCTGCACGTGGGGTCGTATGCAATTCTTCCTTTTCCTGGCTTGCTTCAGGTTAATTTCTATAGTTAGGGACTTGGTGTATGCATTTGTGATTATACATCTTTATACGCCATCATCTCCCGGTATATAATTAAAACCCACAGTACATAACTAAATGTTTTTTACCCCTGTGTCTGACAATAAATGTGAGAATAGCAACAGGAGACAGACATTAAGAGCTATAAATACATTCAAAATAAACCAGTTTGACAATATAAACGCATTTTGGAAGCCATACTCCAAATCTTGCAGTTAAATTGTCCCACAAAACACAGTGAACCATGTCCACCATTTGACAAAGTTTCTGAAATGCAAGCAGATTTTTATAACTTCTCGTTACAATATTCCAAATATTACTGTCATCTTAATTTCAGAATAAGCAAATGGAGTTGCTAGTTTTGCCCCCACAAGAGGCTATTTAGGAGACGCAGAGCTTACTATCTGACGAACAACAGGTGTAAAATCAATCAATAACAGTTATCTGCTGCCCAGTTTGAGAGCCCTCAGATGTGTGTTGTCAATTGAAGTTACAAACAGATGTTTCTGAGGGAAAAAATCTGACTTTCAAGTGCAGCAAAGAAGCCCAGATTCTGTTCTCAGTGAATAAGGAATGGCTCCACTGACTGTACATAGCATCAACACATTAAGGTCAATAGATTTTTTCCTAGTTTTCCTTAGTGCGGTGTATTGCAAATTTTGGCTTCACTTCTCTGTATTCCAAGTTATGTCTGAATCTTTCAGCAACAACAGCAAAAGTATATCTTTATTGCTTGTACAGATCTATTTGCAGTACAACTCCGAAAGAGCAAGAGAACTAGGTGGCAAATACCAGCTCTCCTTTCTGAGGTCAGGGAGACAGGAAATATGCAGTGTAGTGAAGAACCACTCAGCAAAGAACCATTTTGCCAAAGAGCAAAGAAAATAGGAAAATCCATAAAATTTGGTGACCACTGTATTGTAGAATATATTAGATGTCAAAATGGAATATATGGGGTTTTTTTCAGTATGTTTGGTGGCCACATGAAGGCTTCTGACTGGCCTTTCAAGCAGCATGGCCACAGAACCATAGTGTGCCCATGTAGAATACACAAGCTACAGTGCATGGTGATCATCACAGCATTGCCATACCCTCTCTGACTGATCATGTAATGGCACTGGCTTGCAAGCCATAAGTGCAGAGTCTCTAAGGTCCAAATTGTAGCACTCAGGCTGCGCTGACTACCTGGAATGACTTGCCTTTTCTGAAGACCTCGGAGAGATTCAGGCTGAGTACAGCCAAGCCTTCATTTCCCAATCCTTTGCTCCCCATGAGAAGAACAATCTAAGAATTTGGCACAATGGACCACTGCCTATTTCTAATTTATGAGCAGATTTATGAGCCAGAGGCTGAGGGTGCTCTTATGGGTGAAAGTCATCATTCAACAGTATCTTATCAATGAGAACAAAAATCAGACCTTCATTGGTTTTGAACTGAGACTCTAGAACCAGCTGCAGCACTGAGGAATTGAATAATGTATCAATAGTATAAGTCTGGGTGATGCTGAAATAAGTGATACTCTCTGGCTTGATAGATATATTAGAAGAGGTGAATCTTTTCCTATTTCTTCCCACTTTTCTCTTTCTTGACAAATGCATGGTGAGAGAGAATCCATGTTGCTTAGCAACTCCTTAGGATGCAGAAAGAAATCAGTCAATACAATTCTGAATTAAAGCTGCAATGACCCACAGAAAAATTTTCTAGAGAAAAAAAAGAATAGCTAAATATTCTCCATCTTTTTCCTGAAGTCACATTAGCTCGTAAGTCAAATTATTTAAAATCAAGAATGATGGAAAAAGATACGTCTTTCTGAGATGGGAGAAGAGGGTTTATTTATTGCTGGGGTCTGAAGAGAAGAAACTCATTTTGAATTCTAGCAATGCTGGTTATTTTAGTCAAGGTTGAGAGTGGATTTTTCCATTTTGACGCATGAATCATTTGTGAGCCAGTCATGATTTCAGTCATGAGAGACTCTGGATTAATTCCTCCACTTGTTTGAATTGTCATTGATTACATTGGTATTACATCCAGAGCAGCTGAATCAATGGAGGTGGCACCAAAACAAAGAAAGACATGGTTATTATTGCACAAAAGGGTGTGCATCAAGCTGTCAGCAGAGCACTTGCAGCAAGCCTTCAGCAGCTGAGCTGAAGTGTGGTACTCTTAGCCCATGAGTGAGCATACAAGTCACAGAGTCCCGTTTCTGGTTCTGGACAGTCGACTGAGCATTTTCAGGATGTGTTTATTCACCAAACACAACCAGCAATCCTGCAAAAATCAGCAAGATGATCAGGGTTTGTGAGCATTCCCATCAACACTAACAGGTTTCTGAGTATTTAAAACCAGTAATAAAAGTGACTTCCTAGAAGTCCAAGAGAGATAAATTTAGCTCCTTTACTCACAAGAGTAATTATATACTCATTTATTTGTTTTTATTATTTGACCAGAACTCATCTGAATTTTCAGCAATGCAGGATTTGGTTGAACTAGTCAAATAACAGAGGAAAGTAAGTACATGAGGAAACGGTTGCTGTTTTCATACAACAAATTGCAAAGCACAGGCTGACTTAGCAGCCACTCTTTGGAAATTGCAACATACAAGAAAAAGTGAGAGAAACCAGCTCATCATCACTTTTCAGACCAGCTATTGCTTTCTGTTCACTGAAAGAAACAGACAGGAGAGAGCTTTCTCTCTCCTTTTTCTCTTCGGGACAGTATTAAGATTATTAACATCACTGCTATTACAGTAATGCTTGTGTCTCTTGTTGCATTACAATATATTAATATCTCTTCTAGTTTCCTGTGCATTTCTGAGACAGTCCCAGTGCTGAGGTTGCTTTAAGCAGCCTCACTGGCTTCAAGGAATGCTGAGGCTTGATCAGCAGTGGTTGTCACAGTTAGGAGCACCCTGTATGGGCAATCGTATTGAATGTCCCATGGCCATATTACATTTGTCCTCTTTATTCCCGCTGTTCTCTCCCGTGACACTTTTACTTGCATTAGCTCTGAAGATCAGATATTGCTATACATGACAATCAGGCACAGGCTACACATGATGCTAAACTGATTTACGCTGTATTATGGTACATCTGTCGTGTTTATATCATGTGTAGAATTATGATATATAGAGAGGTTACTTCTGCTCTATGCGCAAGCTATTCAGCTATAGTTATTCAGCTGTGGATAATACAGAAATATGTTATAATATTAATACAAGTATTGTGTGATCTAACTTAAGAGAAGTATTTTCTCCCTGGTATCTATCAATATTAAAACAGTCCTATAAGAGAAGTGAGATATTTCGGTCTGTTTCAGTATTTACATACCGTCCCAGGCCTGTAAATATAAGAAGATGCCTTTCCCACTGCTTCTTGAGACAGATACACGAGAGAGACAGTCCCTTGCAATATCAAAAAGCTTCCCAAGTTAAAAAGTTGAGCTTTTGTAGCAGTTGTTTCTGGTTTTGATAAAACTAGAGGTTCATTCTGTTCTGCTCTCTTGTCTCCACGTTTTATAAATAAAATTGTCCCACTCTTAATGAAGCAAACTTATTAGGACTGCAAACAACAGAATATGGTTTTGGTCCTATAACTTTAAGACTTTTCTGCCCTTTAGCCCTTTGAAGCAATTTGCTGTTCACAGCGACAGTAGTGTGTGAACTTCTTCCCCATGTGAGCTCAGCATAAAGCACTCCAAAGCAGTCAGGCTGCTGCCCTCCAGGTGACGCACACTCTGCATCCCAGGCAGTGAGAGCACTGCCAGTCAAAAATCTCTGCTCTTGGGGAGCAGTAATGGTCACCCCAACAATGAGGGCTTTGGGGTACACACTGCTGTCAACACATGCAGCGTGCCAGCAGTGCCATGGCTGACATGTTTGGGGTGCTCTGATGGAGGAGAGGTGGCTTTGGTGAGTCACTTCATGGCGTTGGGGGGTTTGGAGATGATTCTCACTGGTGTACATGGAAACTGGCAAGGGACCCAGGGCCAAACAAGCACATCAGGGAGCTGCCTCTAATACACTGAAAATGTGTGGTGTAATCATACCCTGGAAAGCATAAGAGCCACCCTGTAATCCAGCCTTCTCTTTATGTGGAGAAAACAGACACAAGTTCTCCAGGGATCTTGACTCACGTGCTTCCCTGGACAGCCTGTTCCTGTGCTTGGCAATCCAGGAAGTTACAGTCTTGTTCCCATGGGATCCACATGCTAACCTACACACACATCTGCACACAAGCTGCTCCACAGCAGGGCCAGGGTGTTCATGCAGCTTTTTGTTCCCAGCCAAATACGTGTTCTGCAACCCTTCTCAGAACAGGCTGGTATGGGCATCCTGCTCACTCTGGGATTTTCCAAAGGATGCATGGGGAGGAGTTTCCCTTCTTGAAACTACTTCACATCACCTTCAAGGCTACACAGAGTTAAGGTGAGGGAGACACTGGCTGCTGGGGGGACATCATACTGGAATCCCTGTCTGTGCTTCCTCAACTCTCCCTTCACAACTAGGGCAGGAGATGTAAGGAAAGAGAGCTCAGAGGCCGCAAATCAGCCAGTAAGCTAGGATGGTTTTCCTTTCTTGGTGCTGAAATGAATAATGCTTGGTCTTCTAGTTAATTTGAAGGGGCCACATCTGGAAGTGCTTTACATGGCCTCAGCCTCTGTGGTGATTTGCCTGAGTAAGCACCTCAAGATTTAGCCAATAGAGAATGTGCCCTGCATAGCTCATTAAGAACCTAATCGCTCCCCTCTAGGTCAAATTCAAGTGGCTATTAAAATCAATGTATTTATTTGCAGCAAGAAGTGCTAAAGAGGTTGTAAGATGTATAGGAAATATGTTCTGGGAAAATAGCATTGTGGTAACAGTACAAGAAAGAGCCTGAGTTGGTTTAGATGTGTCCTAATCCCCTGCTGCTATTAGATGTTGGGATTTCTGCACCAGGGAAGAGGGAACACGAAGGGTGTCAGCTAGAGGAATGATGAAAATATCTCACAGTCAAGTGACAAGAAGCCCGTGGCACATCAAATAGCAGAGAAGGACTATGCAGATAACAGCTGGCTGACAGGGGAACCGTTTTCTCTGATTGGAGGCTGTCTCCAAGGAACATGGACAGACTCTTTGCTTACTGACCTTGAAAATGGAAATAATTTCAGAGGCAGCTTTCTCCCATTTGCAGAAGTTTAAGCACATTTGTTTTTATCACATGAATTTGAATGCATGTTGCAGTGACATCACAGGGAAAGGATCATTCCTCATTTATCAGCGTGTCTGTTTTGGTATAAATGACACAGCTGCTTAAAAAAATTGTTTTTAATGTGTGACTTTCCCTTGTGGAAAATATGTTGAAAGTGGCTGAGGATGGAGCTGAGATTGTGAGAAAACAGGGGAGGGAGCATCCTCTGGGCAAATGTCATCTCATACCCAATAGCTGAGGATGTGCTGGGAGCCGGGAGGGAAGGATGCATTTCACAAGAAAAAAGATTCAATTGCAGGAGAATATGAGGACATCCTTGCTTGGCACTCTGCCTGCTCATGTAAACAGACATGTTTCAAACACAAGTAACTGTCTCCCTACATGGCCATCTTCAGCCTCCCTTCCCCCTTACTAACAAATCTTAGGGAAGAAAACTCTTCCCAGAACGAATCACTAGTTTCCTGAATAGTGAACTTTTCTGTTGCAAAGTCAAAAAAGTCCTGCAGGAATTCTTGGAAAATCTCCAGAGATATGCAGAAAGAAGCCAGTAATTTGTTGTCTATCACGGCATGCTTTCTGACACCCAGAGAGGCTACTGGGAGCTGAGGACGCTCTGCATGTCAGCGAGCCCGAGCTCCACCGCAGATTTTCTCAACATCATAGAGCTGGGTCATTTTAATTTACTGGCTTATTCTTTATACTCTCATTTCAGTGCTAGCTGTTGCTGCAAGAGGAAGACAAGGTGATTGAAACATCCAGTTTGGCTTATTAAACTGAGCTGCTCTCCTCCACTGATGGGGAATGGGCACATACTGCTGACTAGCTGCTGGCTCGGCAGGTTTACACTCTAATTTCCCTCATGGTAATTTTCCTGGTTGTTGTATCAAGCAGGATTTGCAGATCCACCAGCAAGGTCCTGATGCTGGACCAGCTGCAATGCAGAGGCTGAAACCAACTTTAGCCAACTTTGTTCTGAAGTCTTAGGGAAGCTGAGCATGGGGCACAAAGTCAGTGTGGAGGACTGGCTCCATTTCTTGATGAATGTCTCCACTGCAGTTGGCGGTCATGAAAAACCTCTAAATCTGGCTTCTGTTACCATCAGGAAAATAGATTTAGAGGTATAGGTAAACTAGATTTTACTTCCACTTTGCCAGTTTCTTTTGCAACGGGAAATGAAACTGACCATGCCTTTTGACTTGCTTCTCTTGTGCTCTTATCCCACAGGCCACATTTAGCTAGTATTTCCAGATCTAACTCCCTCTTTTTTTCTGCATTGAATTACCTGCTCCGTTTTTGCTGCACAGCATTGAAAGCAGCACGATACCCCCAGTCTGTGGTATCCAAATCCCAATCTCTTATCTAGAGAGGTTTACTTTTGCTATAAGTCACCTGAGGGTGAAAGGTACCATGGGCTCGGGACAAGCTCCAGCACCAGGGAGCTAAGGGAAGCAGGGCTTTGGGATAGCTGCTGCAAGCAGAGAGCACCCACAAAACAGGTCCCCTTCTTATGCTCCCAGGGCAGCTGAGAGAGGGAAGGAAGGTGCAGCTTAGCTACGACAGCCACATCTGTGCATCGGGAACACTGGAAAAGGAAAGGCTCAGCCAGAAGTGGGAGATGATGGATTGGCTGCTTCATGTGCTAGCAGGAGAAAGCAGCCTCATTGAGGCCAGCCACTGCCTGCTCCACACAACACTGGGGTCTCTCCTCCACCCTGCCCTGGCAGGCTGCCGGCAGACAAGGTGGGGGGAAAAGTGAGGAGAGGAACAGACCACTGTGGGGAAGGAGGTGTATAAATAGTGTGTGTTTGGAAGGCCAGGTGTGTCCGTCCAACTTGAGCCAAGCATAACAGGAGGCAGCAAGGAGTGCGTCTTCCTCTCCAGACCTGGCTCCTGAAATTCATTTCCTCTTATGTGTTTCTGTTACTATGGGTGGGTGGACAGGGAGGGAGGAAGGAAGAAAAGAAAGCAAAAATCTTTGGTTTATTCTTGGATCTCAGACCCCTAAGCCTTTATTTATGTACTTTGTACCTGCTCACTTGTGCATTGCTTGTCCTATGCATATGTTCTGGCTGAGCCACTCTAAACCCTTGTGTCTGCTGCACGGGGAATTTTGCTCCACTGTCTCCCACTCTACTACCTCACCCTGTCTATCCCTGTTGCCAGGTGCATGATCTCCTCTGTCACCCCCATCACTGGACTTTTCACCAAAATGAATCAGCTCATCTTGGCAGAAGCTTTCTTTTCGGATTAACAAACCAAAGTGGTGCAGAGCTATTTCAGACAGGCAAAGCAGAGAGAGAGAGAGAGAGAAAGAGAGAGAGAGGAAGAAATAGTAGATGCTCGCAGCAAGAAAGAGGAAAACCACTGGAGGACAAAGAGTTGTCCTGTTTGACTCTGCTATATTGGTTCCCACTTTTTGTGCATAACTTAACCAGCCGATATCTTGGCACATTGTTGTTTCCCAGGCTCTCAGGAGGCACATCAATTTCAAACACCACCCCTTCAGCCTGGAACAAAGCTTCAGCTGCCGTGTACTTCAAGCTTTCTACTGCAAAGGTGGCCTCAGACTGAACTCTCTTACAGAGTGTATTTGGCCAGTGGTATGGTCATGTTTATGGTCATTCCTTCTGCCACCTCTGAAAAGCATGGGAGGCTGTTATGATGAGCCCCTTGGAAAACAAGGATGTGGCAGCAGAAGGTTTCCCTTGTTATCCTGGAGGCAGACCCAGATATGGCAGGTGCTCTCTGGCTGCCTGGTCCTTCCACATAAAGCCAGTGCTCATATCTGCTCACTCGGGGAAAGCACTGACGACATCAGGGACCCTGGAAGCTAAACAGCCTGGTAGGAAACATTGTTTTTGCTTACAATGCTAAGGCAGCTGGTTTCTTGCAAGCATGGAGCAGGTGAGCCATTGCTCACTCATGGATATGGGATACATGCAATTGTGAGCACTAGGGACAGGAGGGATGGGATGGAGGGATGTTGTGGCCAGCAGGGCTGAGGGGCCAAATCTTTATCCTTGTAATTGTGCATTTGCTGACCAGTGTGTGCGTCCCACACACAACCACCTTCATGGCCACCGCCCGGGTGCCTGGGCCCCCTCAGGGTGACCCCACATCACCCTGCTGTGTGGGGCAGCACGAGCCCATTGGCTGTGCGCCGTCTCCTCCACACCATGTTCTTCTTGCCTCTGGGCAGTGGGACTTCTTCACGCTGGACAAAACCCTGCCTCCTCTCCAGTCGAAAGCATTTTTACAGCTCTGCTTCCACTTGATTTGCTCTCCTTTCTCTGCTCTCTCTTTCCTCCAACTTTCTGAAATGGGAACATTATTTGAAAAACAAGCGGTGCAGAAGGAGGCCGCGTGGCCCCACGAGCACCGTGTCAGGCAAAATAAAAACTCCTGAGGAGGTGCTTCCGAGAGACTTTGAAAGAAACTGGAGCACACATGTTCCTCTTCTCCGTCTGTTTTTGTCACGTCTCTGTAATACAGTGGACATTTTCCTGTCTGCTCGGCAGGGCTGACAGCGTGTTGTCAGGACAGGGCTGTGTCCTAAATAGAAACTCTGCAGGTTCAGAAAGTTCCCTTCCTCTAATTGGAACCGACTCGCGGAGGTGAAGAAAAGCTGCAAAATTGTTTTAAGCTACGAGCAATTATAACAGCCCTTACAGTGCCAGTGACACTAAGAGGATTTGTACTGGATTATACCTAACGTTAACATGATCTAATGCCACATGAATATCACAGCCTGCAGCAGGCCCAGCTCTCGGAGTTGGGTTCCTTGTTCTTCAAAGTCTGACGGGGTTTGTGGAAGGAGGGGAACAAAGCCACGCTGGCAGAATTTTGGTGCAATGTCATATGTCATTTAAACATCACAAATAGGCAGTGATAGAGTAAAAGTGGAAGGCAAAATGGGCTTTTTTAAGTCGAGAGAAGTATAGAGTTTCCTACAACATAATATAACCTTAACCAGCCAGCCTCCTACTAGTTGGCATTTGCTCTGCTGGGGGAGGGACCACAGAGGTCTTGCAGTAAGGTGACATGAGGGTGCCGCAGTGGCCTCTGTGTCTGGGCCCATGGGGTGACCAAATCGTGAATCCTTCTCCTGTCTCTAGGCTGCATCATGTTGTCTGAGGCAGCTTTAAAAGGTGTTTCAAAAGAATCCGTTCTTTTATAATGGTATGGAGAGACTTTCATTGGTGCTGGCAGAAGAAAAAGGAAACTAATTGGGGTATGCCCTTGTATGCAGAGATTTCAGTGAGATGAAGCTGTGGTGGAGCAGCCTGGTAGGGCTATATGCAGCCGGTCTTTAGAGAAGGATGGGAGGAAGGGACAGCATGGGAGCTGAGTCTGGGACCTGCTCTGCTGCTGACTTATTATAGGGCTTGCGGGGAGTTGTTTAATCTCACTGTAGATCAGTTACTCGATCAGCAGAATTAAAGCAATAGCATTTTGCTCCGTGGGAAGGGATGAAGAGAAACCTGCACCAGTGTGAGGCACTCAAGCCCTAGAGCAACTGGGGAGGACAAAGATGGAAACCAGGTAGAAGGAAAGGAGGTTGTTGAGTGAAAAGAGACACATGCTGACCTTGAAGGTTTTCTTTCTCATCCTGGATTTTACTAGTGAAATCAGCAGAGCCAACAAAAGCTCTCAACTTAAACTTCAGGTATGGCTGAAGGTCACAGAGTACAGATTGTTCTTGGGAACTACCCAAGATTTGCCTTGGAGCAGCAAGGGAGCACCTGATCAAATGGCTGCAAAACTTTTCCTAGACTTAATGCATGGTAGAGGGAACTAATGGAGGTGAAAACAGCTTTATATCCAAAATGGGAAGCCTCTCCCAGCTAGTGAGCTCTGCAGTGCTGAGCTCTGCAGCAGAGGTGAGGAATGAGGCCAAGACATCTGAATTACACTGCTGTATATACTGCCTTTGAATTTGGCCCTGACAGTAGGCTAGGTCAGCCATGCTTCGTGCTAGCGACACAATTTGACTGATGAATGGAAGAATTTCACATCAGGCCCTTAGGAGATTTTATACCACTAATATATTATATTTATTTTACATCAAATAGAAGTATACCTACGCAATGTTGAACTGTCATCCATCCCACTGAAATCCTCTCAGGGATTGGGTTCAGACCCCAAAACGACGTATGACAAATACCAAGCTATTAACACGTGGGAGCGTGGCTCACATTGTCTGTTGCTTCTCAGTTCTGTAGCCCATCTCACTACAAACTCCATGCACTGCATCAACCCCTGTTAAGCACTCTTCTGAAAGTTTAGTCAAAATGTTGAAAAACTATGAGCTAAAATAGGCACCAACCGGAAGATGGATTTAATTTATAAAGTAATGTGTTACAGAGAGGCATAAACAGCATAAAAGTTTAGCGATTTCAACCTTTGAACCCTCCAGTGGTGAAATATAACAATGTATTTTTTTAAATGGGGACAGAGATATCCCACGATGGAGTGATTCCAGGGGAACACCACCAAATATTGTGGTGGACAATGTAGAACCACGAGAACAAGAAAGATTTTAAGATTATATTACATTGTAGGCAAATCTACACTTTTCACAACTTAAAAAGCAAACAAACAAACAAAACCCCACCCTCTCTGAAATATTTGGGCCAAAAGAGATGCACAATTTACACTGATTTTCAAAAGTCTTGTGGGAGTTGCAGGTTGGGTGCTTCATGCTCTCATTCTGCTCCATCAGTAGCTTCCCAGCCAGGTTTTCGTTTCTGCAATGCAGCCTGAAGCCCCTCAGGAAGCAGGAAAAGGACTGTTATGATGAGGAGACAAAGAATGGAGGGGAGTCATGGGGTTGACGAAAACCGTGGGAGATGAGATGTGTTGGAAGATGTGCCACCAGCTCCTCGGTGGAGGGATGAATTTGACCCACTGTGAAGTTTCTCAGAACTAGTGCTAATATCCTGCTCTTGCAGTATTTAGGCAGCAATTATCACCTATAAAACAGGTGATAATGTAGATTTTCACATTCAGAGGGCCAGCTGCCAAGCTGGTAGAAATGGGTGGACTCTGAGCTCCACTAGCACTAGAGTGGTTCATGCCAGATGAAACTATTCCCCAGAATATTTAAGATACCAATTAATCTTAAAATCAAAATAAAGAGAAGAAAGAGTGCACATTGATCCCTTCACTTGAACAGGAAATTTAAATTTGGAGATGTCTGAAGCTCCAGCTGATGAATTATTGAGCTGTGAGAGGCCAGTAGCATGCAGCATCACACACTGGCCTTTTTATAATATCCACAAAATAAGTATTTCAGGAAAGAAACTGATGGAAAATTAAGGTGACCTGGCAGAATACAGCAGCTAGTTTTCTGTCTGTGCCCTTCCATCTTGGCAGGATGCTGTTTTCCTTCCTTCTGTAAAATACTCAGATTGGTACGACACTGCTTTTTAAAATAGGGCCCTAAATGTAAGATCTACTAATGTCTAAGAGGAAAAAAAAATATACCAGTTTGGGATTTTAAAGTGTCAAGAATTTTTTTTGTACAGGTACACAGAGCTGCCAGGTCAAAGAGCCACCTTCCCGTAACTATAGTACAGCATATATTTCCCCAGTAACACACCAGCTGTTAGTTAAACCTTATAGCAAGGAATCAATAAAGTCAAGGCAATTTCCTTAACATGCCATCTGTAGGAGATTATGGAAGGGAGGTGGGAAAAGGGTTTTCCTTAGTGGCTAGTGCTTTGCTAAGGTTCAAATGGGGCAATATATAGTAAAATAAATTCAATCTGTATTTTCTCTTCTTTCAGTTTTAGAGAGGACTAAATGAAATGGAACTGTGTTGATTCTATCCGGTTCAATATATCTTCGCTTTCTAATGACCAAGGTCATTTTTACCTTAATGAAAAAGAACCCTAATATAAAATACTCACCCAGACTGAATAAACACATATTCACACTTTTTCAAAAGCCAGGTAGATGAGTGATATATTGTGTAATTCATTTCATGGCACACTGCTGAATGTTTTTTTATAGATAGTGTTTAACCTTGCCAATTTTGCTCTGAGATAATCACTCCTTTGAGGATAAAATCTCACATTTAACATTAGAAGAAAAAAGAACCCCCCCACGTGCCAAAATCTGCAGTATACAACAAATAACGGGGAAGTTACTTAGCCAGAAAGATAACGATTAGAGCAGCTTTCACTGCTGACTGTGTGATTAGCCGGTGGTTGTTATAATATTAATCAGAAATACGGTGATAACTGCTTAGACTAGGTTTTGATACAGCCAGTGAGCAATGACAAAACGCTTAGACATCTCACAATAATGTATTTCTGCCCTGACTAATGGAAGCAGCAAATAGATTCATAAAAATCCCCTATACTTAGCACTTTAGCTATTCTCGGAGTGTGGGAGCTTTGTTTGTGTTTCTCTGGAGTTTATGATCAGGAATATTAATAGTGCCAGAGTCTCAAGGAAAGGACGCAAACCCTCGAAGACAACTCTGAAACCCCCAAGGGAGGGGCATGAATGGCAAAAGTCTGCAGGGTCAACGCAGTGTCTATTTGCTCTGTGAGCCCTGATGCTGCCCTAGAGACTGCTTTTGAGAGAGGAACAGTGCAAAAGGTCAATGCAAAGTGAATTTTTACCTGAAGGGAAGAAAATATATGTCTAAGCCCAGATTCATGCTGCTGTGCTGTAGGCATGTAGCTGAGGTGGCTACGTTTGGAGTGCTGTCAGCCCTTGGTTCCCATGATAGTCAAGGCAGGCACCTCCTGAGGGCACCTCAGCCCACCTGTGATGTGAATCACCCTCAGGAGAGCCTGTGTTTCACCCCAGCTGTTGCAAACCAAGTGCCTGACATGCTGTGAGATGAATCCTGGCCCTGACATGTGAGCATGGGACAAACTGGCTTTGGTTGAAAGCCTCCAGCCAAGAAAGAACCAAACATAAATCAAATGCTCATCTCAGTTACCTAAATGAAAGATTTCATTAACTTTTAAACGTATTTCACTCTTACCTCCACCCTTCCCTTTCAGGCACATGCTCGGGGCCATACTGAAAGCAGTGTTCATTAGGTAAGACCCTGTCCTTACAGCATTTCCAATTCAACCAGAAGCAAGTAATACTGGGGTTCTTGGAGGAGCTTGACTCTTCCTCTGAGGTTCCTCTGAAGGTTCCTCTGAACCTTCTTCTGAGGTTTTCACCTCGGATTTCACAGGCTACAAAAGATATTGGAAAACATTCAGTTGGGACCAAACTCGGGAATCTTGATCTAAACCCCCAAAGAAGCATTTTAACACACTTGTTCAGCTGAGATTTTTCCCTACTGTGATTGCAAGTTTGGGCCAGAGGTGGCCAGATGAAATGAGGCGTACAACAGCATTGTATTCCTTAAAGCCTGCTTTAAATAAATAGGGACATAACATGCAGCAGAAGGCTTTGGAGAACTTTATGCATGGGGACAAATTGTCCTGAAATGACAGAAATATTCGGAAATTAATGTGAAGACTCTGCATTTCATTTTGTATTCATTTTTGCTTCTCCCTATTGACACACCATATCAAATCCATCCAGAAGTAGCAACAGACTTGCAAAAATACATTGCAAATTAAAGTCCCCAAAAGACAAGTCCTGCCTAAAAATATCACTTGAAATCATCCATGAGGTCTCTGTCAAAATTTCTTTGTCTATAGAAGATCTATTTCGTTTTAAGAAATTTGTCTTTGCCCTTTTATTTTAATCTCTATGACAAAGGTTTTCTTGCGCAAAAAGATTTTAAGAGCACTTCATTTTGCTGCTACATAAATCGGAATTATAGGCTATTCTTCTTAAGTTTAGCAACCCCAACAGCAAAACCAGGAGTTCTTCTGGAACTACCCTTGATCTGATGAAGGCACTTAACGGCATGCTTATTTTTAACTCCATGAGTGCTGTCATTGAATTCAAAGGGATTGTTTGGATGTTTGAGCGAGTATTTAAGTGCATTGCTGGTCAGAGTGTCCTAATCCTTAAACTTGCCATTGATTTCATCACAGGGTGATGCCCAGGGGGTGAGGAAAGCAGGACTGCAATCATGGCTTGTTGAAATCACGGGAAGCTATTTTTTACCCCTTGCACCCTCCTCAGAGCCACAAAGGCTGTGGTTTGGATTTGTTTCAGTGTGTTTGGGTTTTGGATGGTTTTTTTTCCCTTCTAATTGAGATTAATTGGATTTCGAGGTTAATTTTCCCATTCCAGGGAAATACTACCTCAGCCATGTGAAATGGAGAACACTCATCCTACCCCCTATAAAATGCCTGGGAAACACAACCAGGGAGCGAACAGCAAATAAAACTGCCAAGCCCTGCAATTCTTCACTCTTGTGCCTAATCTCAAAATGAGGCTTAATTAGACCAACAGCACACTCCTCGTGGAGCAAAGATTACTTATCAGCTTAATTTGATACTTTCACAGACAACTGACATATGGTTTCCTCCTCTTCCCCCTGCCTGCTCCCGCACTCGAGTTTAAACAGGACTGAAGTGGTGCATAGGACTTCTGCTCTTCCTTGCTGCTGGACGGGGTTTCATCTCACGTGGGAAAGAATTGGTGTTATCAGGCTCCAGAACCTGAGCTCACCAAGAGGAGATTGCTTTTCCTCAGAGGAGACCCATATGCCTTTTCCCTCCTAACAGATGTACTACCAGAAAAACAGATCGGTGAGATGGAGCTTGTTCCTTAAAGGTGAACTGAAATTCTTCTCTACTGTATGTAAAAAACAAAGTCTGCTTCTTTGAACCACACACACTTTGTGGGGTGCATATTCAACGCAGCTGCACCATGATCATCCTTGGATACACGATGAGCCATATGAGAAAGAGATTTATGGGCACAATTTTTCAGAGCCACAGCAGCTCAGAATTATTGAGTTTCCCCATTGAGAGCAATGTGAGAGGCCACCTTAAGTCTGATGCAATTTAAACTACTCCATAGATCATGCTGGACATCCTCTAATGTGTATCACCACAGCCTTACTGAACCTGATAGATGTTAGCTGGGGAAGAGGATGAGGTGTACCCCATTACATATGTTACAAGTCTATTCTCTTCCACTGCACCGTGTCCCCAGCTGGTGGAGATCAGTGGAACTCTGGTGCAGTTAATGGGTTTTGCAGCAGTTTTCACCATTTGAAGGTCTGGGCAATCCTGCTTCTTGTGGCAGCTCAGAAGGTTTAGTCTTTTGTTTTTAACAACACCTGTGGGGTTTAATTCTCTGCTCTGCCTGTGGGACTGCAAGCTCCCTGTCAGCCAAACTCCACTTCCTGTGTGGGATCAGGTCTACATCCCTACCTCTCAGGATACAGCCCCGGCTGCAGGCTGCTCCCTGTCCTCAGGCATGAACTGGGAAACCCTCAGCAAATCAGTGCCAGATCCTGAAAATCACGCTATATGAGAGAATATGATACAACTTTTCCACTCAGTAATGGGCACTACACCAGAAGTGTATCACAAATGTGTGGCTGTGGTATCAATCCCAAATAAGTCTTATCATACATGTCAGAGGGAGGTTTTCCCTATTTTTCTAACACAGTTTTGAGCTAATTCAGGTGATGCAGGCAAAACGCAGGTAGTGAAACCAAACCCAACATGGACTTCAAATAGGGTGCATGCTATTGCTCCTTCCACAGCACTTTCCTTCTGCTTCTTCTGTTTCCGAGGGCTTAGGTTTTAAATGCCATGAGAGCTTTGTACAAATGTCAGAGTCCTCATTGCAAAAGCATTTTTCAGTCTTTGGCTTACATTAGATGCATTTGCCAGGATCAGCTTCAGGTGCATCTGAACAGCAAGACAGTTTCTCATAGTTGTATAAGTAAATATTTTTTTGCAATACACCCATGATTGATCATCATTTCCATTTGTGTATTTATGACTGTGACAGTTACACAGCTTGCACAAGAAGATGCATTTTTTAATGATGTTTACATTTATTTCAGCAATCATAGTTATATATAGCTACGTATTTGAAAGTCCTAAATAAACAGGTTACAGCTCACCTAAGAAGTAAAATTAAATGAAAATATAAACCAGAATCAAATCATCTGAAGCCTGAGCCCTTAACAAATGCTTGGCATGTTTTGTATATCTGACAGGTACGTATACATTTTAAAGGTATTATGTGTATTAAGCGTAAACACGTAAAACAAATATATCTGTATCTTTTTGATGGAAAAATATAAAGTGCAATATGTAAAGTGCATACACACCTGTCTATACATACATGTGCAAGCACAGGCACGTAAGTCCATGCATGTCCACACATTCAGTACCATAATACTTTTGAATCCTTGCATCTGGAAGGTCTGTGTTGCAGTGATACTTGGGAGCTTAAAATAACAGAGCTGCCATGCTGTTGCATGCCAGGGGAGCTGCTAGCACTGCAAGTCCTCTCAGAAAAGGAGCTGCCAGAGCAGCAGGGAAAACCGTGGGCTGCTCTAAGGGGTGAGGGGCTGGAGGAAGCCTTTTGATGTATGTTGCCATTCACCGCAGGATGCATGGGAAGTGCTGAGGGGTGACACCCCGGGACACCATAGCTGTTCAGCAAACACCACACACACACACAGAGTCAAAATTACCTCAGTTTGATAGTATGGTCTGTGCATGTGCTTAAAATGCAAACCCCAGGTGGGACAAACAGCTTGCACACTGCATTTGGTACCATAAGGCTCCCAAGGGAGCAAAAGGACAGAGGGTGCCCAGGAAAAAGGGCAAACACAGGTATTTGGGTCCTGTTGAAGGGGCTGTGTGCTGGCAGAGAGGGGCATACCCTGCAGAAGCTGCAAGCAGGGCTTACAAGGCGAAGCAAGAAGGAAAATGGGTGGTGTGGCGTCACACCACGTTCTCTGTTTTGTTTCAAAGCTGTGAGGCAGAAGATGTTAGATAAAGCCAGCGCTTGATTGAGCACTGACTCTGGACGTGCAAAGCATCTTTCTCTGGGTCTGCATTCAGTCACCAGGATCCTGCTCAGAAATCATTCAATTAGTGCCCACAAAGTTTGCAGTTCTTCACCCCTCGGACACCTTGATGGAAGCATGAGCTCCACTGTGCTCCTTCCAATGGGAGACTACTGGAGTTCACTCTGGCCCCCTCTGAGGAATGGCAGCCCTCATATCTCCTCCCTACTTGTCGTGATCCAGGGGGTGTTCTGGTGGGATACTGAGACCTTCGGATCCGACTTTGAGAGAAAGTCGCTCGGCAGTCACTGCATTCACACAGACACACACACACGCACCAGATAGCTTCTTCAACAAGCCGACGGCAAAGAGGCAGGAAGGGTCTTTGTGTGGAATTCCACGGCACAGGTTTATTCCAGCCCCATCCGTGAAGGGACCAAGCACAAAAGACCAAGGGGGATGGAAATTCTCAGCCTATATCCGGGGGCAGGGAAAGCAGCAGGGGCAGTACATAGGCGGGATTAGGGTACAGGAGCCAATGGGAAAATCTGAGTGAGTGGCAGGGAACAAAGTCCAATGGGAGAGTGGGGAAGGGAGAACTTTCCAAAGGAGCAGGCAAGGTACAAGGGGGCGGAGAGGCGAACTGGGGAAGCAGAACTGGGATACATTTCCGTAACAGAACAGGGCATCCTGGGGGAGGCTTTTTTAGTCACTTTAACCTGGGGAGCTCTCTCGGGGTCTGTCCCTTTCACTGGCTCCCACAGCTACTGGCTTGCCCTGCCTCACACCTACACCTACCAGCATGTAGGATCTGCACAGAGCTCACTACCTCGCCTCTGCAAAGTTCCTGCTGCCAGCTCCTGCTCTGACAACTACTAGCACAGCATGCCACAGTGCAATATGGCATGGTACAGCACGGTATGGCAAGATACAGCATGGTACTGGGCAATGGATGCTGTTCCTTGCAGAGCTTTCCACCCCACTCCCTTCCCTGTTCCCCTGAGAGAAGTTGCAGCTAGCACCTCCCTTCCTGAGTCTAAATGAAAACTATTTTTGCAGCCTTATTTAGCAGA
Source organism: Rhagologus leucostigma (assembly GCA_013397725.1). Classification (NCBI taxonomy): domain Eukaryota; kingdom Metazoa; phylum Chordata; class Aves; order Passeriformes; genus Rhagologus; species Rhagologus leucostigma. The sequence continues at coordinate 522,498 of VZTD01001501.1, read as the reverse complement.
ACTAACTACAAATATTCCCAGGGACGTTGTTTTTCCTTGGCTGTTCCGGGACATTCTGAAGGGGTGTTGCAGCTGTTACCCCTCACTGCCAGGGACCTCATGCAGGTAGTGATGAAAACCACTCCCCTCACGCCCCCTCACAAGCACCATTTCAGAGGCTAACCCTCAATCACAAATGCAGTCTGTGGTATCTCCCCAGGCACCCTCCTTCTCCACCAGGTTGATCGGAAACCAGAGCCCCAAGCCCGTGGTCTTTACTCACATACCCACAGCTGTGGTGGCTAACACTGTGGTGTAAATGACTTAGGTGGGGGTCCAGCAGCAGCTAGATCCTGAAAGCCACACCTACAGCCCCTGCTGTGGAGGTTGTCTTTGCAGTGCTCAGCGGCTCCTCCTGTAGCCTGCATGTGTCCAGGCCTGATGGGAAAACAGCTGCTGATGGTGATGCTGAAGTTGAAGCAGGAGCCAAGCTCTGTGGAAAGGCCTGGCCCAGCTGAGAGCCCTCAAATGGCATGAAAATGTAACTCAGTGCTCACAAGTGGGATTGCACGCTCCAGACCTGATTCCTTTCACCTTATTCAAGCAAGAAGGCCCATTAAAATGAAACGAACTGGCTGTGCGTGCACATGCATTTTCCTTTTTTGATCAACTGCTTTTCTGCCGATACGCCTCGTAGAGTGTTTGAAATCCCTATAAATGTTAAATGTCCATGATAAAAGACAGTGCCCTTATTTGGCCTGTGGCCATTTTCCATGTTTATTTGGTTATTTATTTCAGTTAAGTGCAACACACCAGTTGATGCACAACACCCATGTGCCGCAATACGGCTCCGGGTTGCCTTGGCAACGGGTGGAAAGGGTTTTGAAGAGCCAGAGAGGCCCATGCTAATGAAAACAAGCATTCGGGGGGCCTCTTCTCCAGGTGGGCGAGAAGAGGCTCCCCGCTGGGCTCCCTCACCCAGCCTGCTTTCAAATAGTCTGATGCTTTAAACAAAAACTACAAAACCAACAACAACAAAAAAGCCCACCACCCAGCCTCCTCTGCTTTTTCTTTTCCATGCTAAAACGCAACTACTGATTAAAAGTTCTGAGACAGTTCTTTGAAGCCTTTCATTAATAGGTTTCCTTTATGAATCCAAATTAGACGGCCAATGCATTTTCCTTCCAAAAAAAAAAAAAAAGAGAAGTACTATGGAAATGGTTGTTGTTGTTGCTGCTGCTGCTAGCTTTTACGTGTTTAATCTCCCACATGTGCATCTGTGCCAGATGACAGTGCCCATAAGATGTGAGATAATCTTTGCACACCGTCTTCACCATATTGATGCTGATCCCTGGGCTTCTGCAGGCTGTGGCTCTCGCTTGGACACGGTGGAAGCCATGGGCTTTGTCTCCGTTCTGTGGGATGATCATGCCTGGGCTCAGCACCCATAGTTCACGCTGAAAGTCTCAGGTGAGGGTGGGGGGAAGGTTAGTTGTTCAAAGAGGTCTTGTAGGAATGAGGCTGGGATACTGAATGTATGGGGAGATCTCCCCACTTGAGGGAGTGGGTCCTGTGGAAACACACCTGGGCACCCATGCTCAGGAAACTGAGAAGTCATGAGGAATATCCGACACTATTCAAGTGTCTTTTTTGGAAACATGAGGAAAAGGATAATGAATGACTCTACAGGCTGAGCAGGAGTATAGCCAACAGCTTCGATGAGATTCACATGTGTCCCACTTCCCTTATGGCTGCCCAGCAACTACTAGGTATTCCCAAGGGCCAAACTGCTGCCTGGCTCAATGAGGTGATGTCCATGGAATGTGCAAAGAGATAAGTATGTAAATATGGGGATGACATGAAAAGGGAAACATCCGATGAACTCCTGAACACAGGCTGAGGGTTGCTCTAGGTTGGTGATGGTGAGTAAGGGGGTGAAGAGCTGAACATCAAGGACAGAAGAAGGGCCCTGTATGATAATCTTGGGTGAGAGATTTCTGTTCCTATTTCTGTTTCAATCTGAACTTTTCTCGGGCAGAACATTCTTCTGTGGACAATGATAACCGACATTTTTGGATGCACAGTTGGTCTCACAGTCCAAAGTCTGAATTTGTGGCACGAAATTAAAGGAAAGACAGAAGTGGAAGATGAGAGTGGAGCTGATCTCTCTAATGATGATAGGGAAACAAGGGACTTGGTGTCCATGGGATGGAGGGGGATGCCCAGCTTCTCCACCATGGGCAGTATTGTTTGCACACAGCTTGCGGTAGCATGGCAGGCAGGCCCTCCAGCAGAAGGTCTTTTCCACCTCCTTAGAAGCAACGCGATGTGACAGCCTATTTGGACTGGCAAAGTGTCACAGGCTTCAAAGAAAAAAAATTGGGATAACTGTCCCTTTCAAAAAAATCTGAAACCAACCAGACCATGAGAGGCTGGGGACAAAATCCCAAGAGCCAGTGGCATAGCTTCAGTGTTAAGCAAAAAGTATGTGTATTTTTTGGTAGGAGTCTCCACCGCTTGTAGGTGACTCAGTGCCAGAAACTGACTCATGTTGAAACAGCCTTACAGTCAGACAAAGAAACTGTGTAATGCACCACCAGGCTCTCGGTCTGATAATGCTCTCATGGAAGGAGTGTTTTACCCTGCTCTTAACTGCAGCAAAGCTTATCACCAAGAGCAGTGACGTACTGGTCACTTCGTTAATCTAAGCAAAGGGGAGTGAGGCTGGAAATGTTTATATGTGATTTCCCTCTGCTGAGGAAGGAGATAAGAATAACTATGACAACACTCCTAAAACATTTGTTGAATGCTTCATTCTAAAACGAAGCATACAAAAAAAAGAAGGCAGTGCCTGAATGGCAGAGGGGGGTTTAGGGAAAATCCTTGTAGATGTCTTCTCAGAAAAATCAATATTGCAGCTAAAATAGTTTAAGATGCCTGAAGACTTTGGATCGCCAAGCTGCAGCAGGGCTCCTTTCGGGTGGGAGGAAGTTCAAACCTCTGGAAAACAGGCCTCTTTCAGGAACACAAGAACCTGAGGATCCTCAAAACATGAATTTATATTTTGAGATTATAAGCAACTCTGATTTCCATGGCAGTAATTTAAAGCCCATGAAATAGTCTCTGAATGAGCACATTTCAGGAAATTTTTATGATTCCCATCTGAGTTGCCTGTGAAATAGGCTAAGAAAGAAATTCATCAAACCATGTGAGGTGCCTGCAAGTAAGCAGGGAAGGTTGACTGAAGTGATAACAAGGACATCCACAGTGTGTCATACTTTCAATTTTGCAGGTGCCGCTGCTACACATCACTGCAAACTTCCCGTGTCCTCAGTGCAATTCCAGGAGCTGTGGTCTAGTGCTCTGCACCAGCATGAGGGTTTGCACCAGTCCAGCCAAGAAGAACCCTTCGTCAGGCTGGGAAATGAGGCCACAAGCCATTGCTGATCCTGTTGTTGAGAGGGTGTTGATCAGGTCTGACCCATCTACTGCCCTGCCGAATCTGTGCGAGACCCTGAATTGTTCCTGGCTTGGCTTGTGCTCCAGGGCTGCCCCACGTGAATAACCCCACTCTGTGCAGGCTTGCTCATGGGCTTAGGTAAACAGCCAAGATCTGTGTTTACTTTTTTGGGGCATTGCAAAGGCATCTAATTGCACCCACAGTGTGTTTCAGCACAGAACTATTTAACACTTATGTTACAGAGTCTAAAGCATGATTTGCTACTTGTGGCTCCTAAAATCTGCAATGTAGCCCTGCCAAGAAAAACAAGGAGACTTAGCTATGCAAGGAAACAGCTCACTCAGCAAAAGTGGTGGCCTGTTGCTGTATTTGTGATGAAAAGCAGAAAAACATCCACTACCCACAGAAATGTTGTTCCATTTTGTTCATGAAAGTGGCAATTTAGAATTAAAGGCAGCTGAATTACACGGGCAACATGGGAAGAATTTGTTTTATGTGAGAGCTGCTGTACATACATAACTTTGCCATAAGACTTCTATATTGATCATGGTAACCTGCATGGGTCACCTTGCTCTGACCAATTATGGGGATAATGTGAGAGTCTAGTAGCTAGGAGTCTATACTCATTTTATCTGCAGTGCTCCACACAAGTGCTCATAAACCATCCACTACTATAAAGCAGCTGTTCTAATGCTCTTAGTAATCGCTGTAGTCTATGTCCCCAGATTGCACCAGCATGTAAAACAGAAAAAAAAAGGACATAAAGACCTGAATACTATTGTCTTCACTGTTTGGTCTTGTTGGCTTTTGGTGGTTTGGTTTTTTGGGGTTTTTTTTGGTGAGATTTTTTGGGGGGGGGAGTGGTTTGTCTTGGTTTTTGGGTTTTTTTGAAAGTATCATGGATTTATTCGCATTTGCGTGCAGTTTCACGCGTGAGAAAATCCTGGATGTCTGCTTCATGATGTATGAATGGCAAGGTATTTGGTATGTGTCATCTGTCATGTGTTCCACCTAGGGAGGTTAACACCCGTGTTCTTGTATGTACAATGAGACTGGACAATAATTTGATATTAAAGTAAAGAAGTTTGCTGGAAACACGCTGAATCAGATACATCCCTGTTCAGACACACATAAACTGGCAGTCAATAGTCCTTGAACTGGAGGAGAAATATCTTCTGGTATCAGGATGTTTAGGAAGGGTACAATATTTTGGTATGAGAACACACATGTAAGAGCCTAGCACAGAACTGGAATTGACATTTCCCCTCTTGTTGAGGACTCTCTCTAGCAGTAGCCTCCCCCTAGAGACAGTCTTGGAGGCAGTCTTTGGCTGAATGGGAGGTCCATGGGTTCATACACTCCCCTTTGCTAAGATTTCTATGTACCTACATATCGTGTGGGGAGGCTACAGCCACAGTAGCTACATGGTACCTCCCTTGTACAGCACAGGCAGTGGTGTGGGTCAAACACTACTTATTTATATCTCACAGCATCAGTTTGCTTTAGATAAATTCACTCAAACTGTGGCTTGCGTCTTATTCCCTTCACATGACTGGTTGTCCCTGCAGGAAGGAGCAACCTTTGTGCTCAGTAAGTTGGGGGTGGAAGCTGATCTTTGCAGAAGATGCGTGGTTATGGGTGAATGGGATATGGTTTTGTTCTTCCCAGGTCTTGCATCTTCCTCAGAGACTCTTGTACTCTTTTTAGCAGTGATGTCAGCATTATCCAGCCCAAGGTTTAAAAAATCACAAATGAGATATTTCTCCAAATCAAAACATGCGCAATAAATTAGATCAGATGAAATAAACGCAAGGTTCATTTCTCCTCAGTACTAAAGAAATGCCGTGTCCAGGTTTGAGCACAGCGCTTCAAGAAAGATGTGAAAAAATGGAGAAAGAGGACAGTCTTAATAATCAGTGGTCTTGAAAACATGACTTGTGATGAAAAGCTGGAAAAAACATTGTGCTCCACTGCCATGGCAGGTAGAACAAGAATAAATGGTTTTAAATTGCAGCAAGGACAGTTTAATCTAGGTATTAGAAAGCAGTTTGTAATAGTAGGGCTGCTGTAGGTGTGGGAGTAGATTGTCTGGGCAGGAGGTGCAGTCTGTAGTGTGGAAGATGCTTACGAGCCGCTCGGACAAACGCATCAGAAATGACATGGACGTGGCTAACCTGGCCTTGAAGACACCAAAAGGACTACAAGTGAATTTGACTATTCAACTGGGAAGAAGCTGAGCCATCTGTGACAAAAAGGCTGTGATTTCAGGTATTCAGCAAGAAGAGAGATTCCTAGTGGTGAGCTGGGATTGCATATACCCGCCATGTATATCTAGGCTGACCTGGGCTTGGAGCCTTCCCAGCTTCTGCATGCAATTCCTGTGTCAGCAGAAAGGCAGCCTGGTTCACGGGACACACCTCTTCCTATTGAGGAAGGGCACGGACGCTGGTGTTTTCCTGCCTGATATTGCCTTTGGCATGTCATGAGTTTTTCTGCAAGCTAATTACATGCAGTAGTTTGTACTACGGTACGCAAGGCTGTCCATGGAAAGTATCTTCATTTAAACTAATAATGTGGAGCTTCTGTGTGAGCTGACACTCACTTTTAATTACTGCTGGCCAATTTTCCTCCATGCTGAAGCAAGTCTAACCTGCTCTGCAGCACAGGAGTCAGCAAGAGGATAAGAGAACTCCTTAGGATGTCATTTGATGGATCAACCATCAGACTGCCCTTCTGGGAACAACCCCAGGTGGCCTGAGATGAGATGGAGAGTCCTGCTCCTTCTTCCCCATTCTCTTGGCCTTGAGGTGTGGAAAGGAAGGGTCAAAATCATACCTGTGTATGGCAACTTCTTCTGCAGCCTGCCCTGACCCTCATATCCTTCAGAGCTACCTTCCTATGTGAACCCTAGGATGACCAGGGAAAATAGAACATAAAATCTCTGGGATAGGGCAGGTATGAAAAATCCATAGGGATAAACTCTGCATAATTCATTTTGATTCTTACCCCCATGAAGTCCCTCTCAAGCGCCAGGTGAACACTGAGCGAGGTGACAGATGAGAAAAGCTGAGTGACCTGTGGTGTCCTGCACCCGCTTCTGAGTCTGGTCATGCAGCCTTTGTTTAAATTTTCTCCTCACCACCCCGCAGTGTGTGTCTAAACTTAGCTCTCAGCTGCAGAAGATCTCAGGTAGGCCACCAGCAGCATTTAATTCAAAAGAAATACTGTTTCCTGTACAGACTGGTGCTCAAAATATTGTCAGAGGAAGATGAAACAATTTACTCATCAATTCCCGGTCACCATATTATAAGGAAAATACTATGGCACCAGGCAGATTCAGGAAATAATTGGGAATGGTAATTTGAAAACTAAGACGTGAAGCTTGTGAAGGTAAAAAGAATTTGTTATACAGGGACCCAAATTTAAAAAATAAAAAAAAAAAAGAGAGAGAAATGGGTTTTCTTAAAAGAATGCTAAGTTAATTTCAGCTGCAGATTGTACTTTCATTCCATTGCAGCTATGTACAAATGGAAATAAAGTGAAAAAAAATTGAGGGCAGTGTCAAGAAGCACTTCCTTACATGAGCAGTAATTGGAGAGCAAGGTGACCTGTGAGACAATGTCACGAGAGAAAAACATTAGTGTAATTAAAAAATCACTTAGATGCACTACAAGGAGAAAGGATGAATGAACTTTGGCACAAAATGCCGCTCCCAGCCTCTTGTCCAGCCCACCAGAAACGTGCTTGGACTCATACAGTCACTTTGGTTTGAACCATGCTAAGTCCTACCACAACACCCAGCAGAGCATGAACGACTTTGCTGTGGCTTCTGATTGCACTGAATGTGTTACCATCGATGTAATGGGACAGAGGTCAGACATTTCTCATCACGGATGGTTTTCTGAAATGCATTGCCATGCAGTCTGTGGGCAGAGGACATCTCAAGCCATCTTACTGGAGAGAGGTCAATATCAGCCCCATCCTTGACCCTGCCACCGGCAGGGTGGAGTGGATGGAGGGGAGAAGGGATGAAGCCACATCAGTCCTTACTGCTGAATCACTAGTGATGGGAAAGCTGCTGCCTTCTGCAGGGGCAGACTAATAGCATGTTTGTGCTCCTCTGATTCATGCAAGCAGTGACTTAAACTCGTCCCCCAGGCAAAGGGGACCTGCCCTGCAGAGGGGCACTGCATCCTCTGCCTGGAGGCTCAGGGGGAAGTGGGAGGATGTCCCTCCTGCCGCTGCACACACACACAAGTGTGCTCACACACAGTGCACAAAGGGCTTTTGGAAAGCACGTCCTGGCTCCCAGCTGGTTTCCCTGTACTGTCACCCTGAATACTGCTCCTGGCCTCATTTTGTCACCTTTGCTCCCACTGAAGCTTTTACAACATGTTGGGCTTTTGCTGTACACAGCTGCTTTCCTGCGAGCTCTTCAAATCATGAGGATTAAATTGCGCCGGTGTGGAAACCAAGGGAACATTTATCACTGACAAAAGGCGGCAAGAATTTTTCTAAATCAGAGATTTTCTTACAGTAGAACTTTTGTTGCTGGAGCAGATCTATAATAATATCACTACTGTTTCAGTATTTTTATAACAGTGCTGCTGGGAAGAGCAGCTCTTTTAATACAAATGCTGTCATTTAGAATTGCTGCTATGGTAGAAATCTTAAATTAAGCACTGTCCTTTATACAAAATACAGCACCACCTGCTTGAACATAGAGCTGATAAAACACTATATTTTTTTCCGTGTGTCACATCAAATTATCCAGCAATATAAAAGAAATAGAAGTACACAAAAGTCAGGGCTTTTTTTCTGGAACGGCTTCACCCGTATCTTCTCCTTACAAGCACAATGTGCTGGGTGGGGGGCAGAGATAGACTGAACAGGCTCTTCAGAGAAAATTCCTTCTAAATGACCAATTTTTATGTCAAAACTACATTCAGAACCACAGTTCTGACGTCCTTTCAGTTCAGATCCATAACATGTCCCCAGCTGCACAAAATGTCTGTGTATTCACAGAGGCGGGAAAAGGACTTCTAGTACAGCCATACAATGAAATTCTCCTACCTAAGCCATAAGTTCATTTGCAGTAGGGCTTATAGCACTTTCTCTAATGAATAAATTACTGGCTGATATAGCTAAATCAATCTGCTGAGTTTTTAAATTTGTTTGTTGTTGTTGTTGTTGTTTTTCTGTGTGGTAGTGCTGTTGTTTCAGCATTAGACAAGGAATTGGGGAACACTTAATCAGCTTGCCAGGCTGGCCAGGGGATCCTGGATGTTGACAGGATGAAAGTCCCTTGGAAAGGAAGCACATGTCCCACCTTTCTTTTCCACTGAAACAAGGATGGTTAAGGCAAGCCCCAAACTCAGACTGATACACGAAAAGGGCAGGTCTTGGCTGTGCACCCCGAAGCCAGAGAAGAGCCCCAGGTGTGCCGATGGAGGGTGAAGCACAAACAGAGGCAGTATCTAATCCCCTCACGTCTGCCGTGAATAACCTCAGGGCCAGGCACTCCACATGTTGCTGTCAGAGTTTGTCCTCTGCGCTACAGGTCATCAGAGTTCAGGCTGGGAAAAATACAAACCACAACCCCAAGTCTTGTGCCTGAGTGTCTTTGAACTATTTTTGAGGCCCTCTTGCCACCTACAGATTATTCCAGCAAAGGAAATATGCTTGTGACACATTCCCAAGCATTACACCATTACCTAGTATTTATTCTTCTGCATGTCAGATAATTGGCAGTGTACTGATGACAGTAATTTCTTCCATGGGGCAGTGTGCATTGAGGTTCCTGTGATGAGGTGTATAAAGCTTGACTTAGATCCAGAGAATTTTGAAGGAGGTGCTGACAATACACTCATTAATTCACAATTACGTTCCTTCAGAGAGCCTCCTGGCACTTTCTAAATACTGTTTGGAGCGCATGCCTCTTTTATGAGACAAGTATTGTGACTATGGAAGTCAAAAAAACAAGGACAGAGAGGTTTAAGTAACTTGCCTAGAGCCCTACAGGAAGGCACTACCAGAGGTTACCACAGAAATTAGTCCTGTACTAGAACCATCTGTTCACAATGACTTGAATTTTTGGGATTTATTTATGTTTGACTGAACTGTATTGTTTCTGTTACTTTAGGTGTCTGCTGCTTGGGAGAAAGCAAAGATTTGGTAGTCACTAATCATTGCTTAGTTACTGTGAAACATACAAGAGGTTGATACTAGGAGGTGACAAAACGGAGTTGCCATTCCAAATCAAACTCCAAACCAGAAAAGGCTTTCAAAATTCTAAGTTTGCCTTGCTGGAGCCACTGAAGTTTCTAGAGGAGATAAAGTACATACATACATCCCTGCAGAGTCCAGTCATGGCCTCTGTTTGAGGGTGTGCCTTGTAGCTCCTCAACTACTGGAAGTGCAAGAACCACAGTGACCTCCAAAAACTGCAAAGACTCCAGTCAGTTCTCTCAAATGCGGCATTAGGATCGTGTCCATTTTGGTAACAGTGCCTAGAGATCTGGTATCCATCAGGGGTCTAGTCCCCATCATGTTAGGCGCTGCACTTCGCCAGTTTGAGTCCTGCCCTTTCCCACCCTCATTGCTCTGTGAGCTTGTTTTCTCTTGCAGTTTTGCTATCTCATCTGACAGATGAACCCTTCCTCTATGGCTTTGGGAGAAAAAGAGGCAACTCCTGTTGTTCTGTTGTCCTCCAGCATGGAAAGAGACTGACAAAGATCAACAGCCTTAGATATTCAATGCTGTATAGCAATGTTTTGGTTTACAGAAATAAAGGTTGTGCTTTAACATACCCCAGCCGCTGTATTTCTGAAGATTATGGTGCCTTTTTTGAGAGATAAACATGAAGAGGCTTTTAAAGCTAAATCACATTGCTTGAGGATTGTGCCCCTCCTGGCACGTGATATCAAGCAGGCCTTGGTAAAATGATAATTGACTTGGTAAGGTCTTTGAGGCAGGCTCTGTCCATCAGGGCCTGGAGAGACATCCCTGGCTGGTTTTTATTTTTACGTTGTACAACAAGGTTAAACAATAGTTCATTTTTTCTCACTGATACCTTAAGCTGGGTTTGCACTGATAACAATTTCTACATTTTCAGATTAAATAAGATCTGTTGAAACTACTTGGCTGGCAACATAAGGATTGTGTTTGCAAGGATCACTTGTGGTCAGACCATTCGTAGGCTGTTGATCCATACTGCCATGAGTAATACACTCCAGTGAGTAGCTGTACTGGATCAGCAAGGCCAGTGTCCTTTGCAAGGAAAAAGAGAGCTGTGTAAATGAACTATATCTTGATAGCCAAAAGGCTACGAAAACTTGCCACAACTCTGCAAATCTTCTGTGAGTTTCGCTTTTCTTTAAAAAGTCAAAACATAAGCTATTAGAGTTGAAAAATTTTACTTGCTTCAACTGTGAACTAAAGCATTTTCTCATGAGAAATAATTAATTGTTAATTGTTCTTTCTCCTTTCCTTGTAGCCTTATCTCGTGGAATAAGTTGTCATTATAAGAGATCAAAAAGCTCATTTTTCTCAGGGAAGCCTGGATTCCAGGACATATTGAAAACCTGATTGTAAACTGAGTATTTGGCAATAGTAAAAAAGCAGAGCCTCTTTTGTCTGAAAGACAATCTAGCAGATCTACCCCAGATAAAACCAATTGTCTGTTTTACCGGTATCTGGCAGATGAGAGGTCAGCTTTGGCTGATCCAAGCCATATAGGTATTCATTTTCTTTTTTTAGCAGTACTTTCTCATAACCAGAACTTCATCAGACTAAAACAGCTCTCTACTTCTGTGTGGCTGCTCTGTTTTCCTCTAAGCAAATTCTTCACATGCCCAGAAGGAATCTTGTTTCCAACATCTGGGAGTACTTTAGAGGCTTTCATTATTTATATGCCAAGATAATATCTTTTGCCCATGAATGTGCTACTGTTCCCATTGATTAGATGTTTGCTGATTACTGCCAACTGCAGCGGCAGGGGTAGTATGGAAGCTATTCCCCAGCCCTCGCTTTGCATCACAAACTATGGGTCTCCAAACGCCCATCTGACCTTCAGGAATTCATTAAATTTAGACTGCTACTGGCTTGGGAAGGCTATAAAGTGAGGAGTTAAGGTGAAAAAAAAAAGCTGGCATTTAAAATTAAGATTAAAGACACACCAAAAGGAAGCTGTAGAAAATAGTGATTTAAATGAAAGAAAAAAAAAGAAAATAAGAGAGGCTGTAGATTGAGAAAGGACAATTTCTTCATCATATCTTTTATAAGTGGGAGGTGCCCAGCTTGTCCCAGAGCAAGCTAGGAGTGAAGGAAGCCCTTGCAAATGCCAGTGGACCTGGCTCCTCAGGGTTCCCAGGGCCTCAGCCTCTTGTCCATCCTCACAACCTCTGCCCTTGACACAACCGGATCTGGCCCTTCACTTTAAAAGGCTTGTCTCAGCAGAGACAGAGGGAAAACAGGGAGAGGAAAATGCTGATAGGCCCAAAACTGCCACTCAAAAAGCAGCTCTCAAACCACAGCAGGAAGTTTTGCGATAAAATGAATGCATGTATTCAAAACAAGGAAGAAAGTATGGTTTCCCTATCATTTCCTCATCGCTTTGTTAGGAAACATTCCTCAAATGCTGTGCTGTAGCAAACCACCTGCAATTTTATAAAGAAAATGAATTTAAAATATCAGATAACGCTAAGGCGTTTTTGAGCATGTGGGAATTAGCAGGTTTTAGATGAACTCCCTGAGCTTCTGAGAGGACTCGGTTGCATCGTTTCATGGACTGGTGGTTGGTGCTGGTAGCATGCTGCTGTATCTGCAAGGTTATTGGCCACGATAGCCCTGCTGCCATGGGGAGGTCTGTGAGGATACACTTGGATTTTCACAGCCCAGCTCAAGTAACTCACTGGGTAGACATGACTGTAAAATTGTTGCCTATGTGTCCAGAATATCTGGATAAATGTATTTTTATTTGAACCCCTTGGAAATAATTGCTTGTTTAATTTTTCTTCTGCAGCAAGCAATGATATATATTGCACATTGTATTTGCAGAGACGCTGCCCAGGTTTTCTCAGGGTAGTTTCCAATCTGATTTTTCCTAGTAGACTTAGGATGCTTGACTCCATCTTTGGGATATCTTTCGTCTTTAGAAGCAGAATTGACAATCTGTAAGTATTTCAAAGGCTGATGTTTCAACATGGATACTGTATGCTTTCTTCTGAAGCTATTTATAGGAGCACTCAGTGGTTTTGTTTGCTTATTTCCACTATTGCTGACAAAGATCTGATCCCAAACCACTCAGTGTAATTGCCACTACGACATGACCAACGACTTGATTTATTTGATTTTAACATCGGTAGACATTTAGAGACTATAGTGTTTCACGTATTTTTTGTCTTATACAGATGCCCAGAAATGGAAAAACAGACACCAGGTCCTCAGCTGGCATACCCTGGGGTAACTGCTACAGTTACTGAAACCATGCTAATCTACAGCAGTTGTGGATCTAGCTTCCTTCCAGAGCATGCACTGATTTTGCCGTAACTGTTTCTTTCCTGGTTTTCAGCCATTTAAATGTAAGTGCATTTGATATTTTGGGAGGGTACACAGCATTGCTATGTCAGTCTTGATGCTGTGTTAATGATGCTTTTGGGCAATGAATAACGATCATGGGGTAGCTTGGAAATTAAACTCCTGATTTTATTCTTATAGTCTACTGGATTAGCAATTAAATTTCAGGTCATTTATATACTTAAAGGGTCTGGGAGTGTAGAGAGTTCTGAATTAAAACATTAATGAACAGTGTTGAGGAAAATAACTCTTCAGCAATGAGGCAGTTCCAATGGTTTTGGTGCTGGAGAAAGTTTAGGGAGCTCCCTGCTTATCTGTACCTCTGTGGTGACAACATGACAGCTGATTTTCTTTGTTTTAAATTTAAGTAAGTCATCTCTTTTTACCCAGAAGGTATATTGCAACCCAAACTATGTCACCGATCTCCTCTTTTCCGCAGCTGCTGACACACAGAGGCTGAGCTTCTCACTGATGTCAGTGCTCTTCCATTGCTTTTGCAGTGAGGCAGGGGATGGGCAGGGCATTTCCAGGGGACATTGCTCTCCTTGGCTGACCATTCTCTTGCCTTCCAGCATCACGATACTAACTGACAGAGCATGCTGTCACCTGTACCCTTGGAATAAAATTGTCACTCAGAATCCTTCTAACAAAATTATGAAGGTTCCATATAAGAGAAATTCTCGCCAGTGACTATAAAAAATCATTTGGGCCAATTTAGACCTCTCTGGCTGGATTTGTGTGCAATAGGAGCTGGCGTTGTTTCGCGGGCTTTGAACTCCAGCCAGCTTGCAGCGCACTGGGGCCTGATGGGCTCTCAGGAGCTCTGCAAAGAGCTGTCCCTGGCTGCCCTGCCATGGCCCTGCTAAGTCCCACTGCCTGGGAAGCCTGTCGCTGCTGCAAGGAGTGCAAGTGGAGCCTGACTTCTCTTTGGTGAGTGTGTGAGGAGTGACTTACAGGTAGGGGTTTGAACTCAAAGGTCTGCCTATTTGCTGTCGGCATGCCAAGCTTTGTCCACGGTTGATAAGAACTGAGGGTTGGCTTCAAATCCAGCTCCACTGAAAGTGACTGCAGATATCATCTGAAGAGTTTAGAGATAAAAGCTGCTAAGGCCATGAGAGATATTGTTATTAAAGGGCGGTTTTGGCATGTATCTGAAAAAGAACATATCCCTGATTATTTGTTCTTTCCCTCATTTCATACTCACTGGCAAACAGTTTTGAACATGTGCACAAGAACCAATGTTTTACTGTTTGAGTTATTTCAGAGCTTCCTTTTTAACATTACTAATTGACCCACTGATGGATGGTTGCTCTCCTTACTTTATCACTGTAATGTTGTTCTAGCTAATTCCCTGCTGAAGCAGCAGAGCTACCCATTAAGCAAGCGCTACAAGCTGATAAGGAACAGCAATATGATTTATGCATTGCATCAGGGAACAGGGACAAATATTGGCATCAAGGTGACTTATTTGACTGTGAAGTTTATTGTGAAAAGGTCTCAGCGGGGAGTACCAGACATCAGTTCAGTGTTTTGCCATAAGCAGGGAGCCAAACATGTTTTTCTACTCTAAGTGATACTGTGTTCAGCACAGAGGATGCAAGCAAGAAGACAAGAAACCAAGGGCAGCCAGCAATGCTGTGCATCTGCAGTTCAAAATGATAGATACAGGGCAATGGGGTAAACACAGTAATCAATATTTCTCTGTGAGTTTTGGTCCTTAGGTGCTTCCAGGAAGAGCCTTTCTTGTGTATAGAAACACCAGCCTTTATTAACTGAAGATGACCATGCGCATTGGCAGAAAACTAGGGAGGTGGGACTATGGATTTCTGAAAAAAAGAAATCAAACTGGGCAATAAACCTCCATTTTTTTTCCTCTCAGGTGACACAGTGAATGATGATTCATAAATTCTTATTTGCACACTGACAGCTTTTCTTTCTCTACTCCAAAGACACCACAACCATCAGTTTCTTAGAGTCATAGCCCCATTTTAGCCAGTATTCCACCGAAATCCGTATGGAGAACATAACATAAGAATAGCTGTTCAGGACCAGACCTGAGGTGTGTCTGCCTCAGCATTCCGTCTGTGACAGCAACCTCTGGCAAGCACCTGAAGAATGTAATAAATAAATAGGCATGAAAGACCTTCTCCCACTAGCAAGCTCCAGCTTCTGGCAGTCTGTAATTCGGTGAGTCTCTGAGCTACAGAACATATCCACATCATTGTGGCCTTTGGTGACCATTTCTTCCATGACTTTTTTTAATGGATCGTGGAGATGGTTTTGCTTTTGGCCACTGCAGCATTGTGAGTTCCTTAACTTGGTAGTGTGCTCTGTGAAAGACCACATCCTGATTTCAAAGAAGAGAGGAGATCAGGCTCATTTGTGATATGGTAGTTGGAGTACTGCAGGTCTTCTAGGCTTACAGTGTTGCCCGGTGCTAGATAGAAACCCAGATGACAGAATTCTACAACTGTGTGTATAACCAGCTTTATGTGTTCCTCTTCACATGGTGCTGTCAGATATAGGGATCCACAACGAGCATTAAACAGGGGTAAGCAACCAGCACTCCAGTAGCAACCTCTCATATATCATCTCATAGGTGAACACAGGAGATGGGACTGGGAAAAAGCTTATCTTAGTTCTGCCTTCACATCCAGAAGTAGCTCACCTTATGTCATCTTGCTTAAATCCAAGTTTCATAGGTCCTACAGAAGCCCTTGTGGTACTCTGAGATTTATGAACTAGAAATGAGTAACAATCAGGTAGCTTTTCTGCTTCTGTGCTTTTAAAAAACCGTATATGACATGGATCTCCATTTTGTAGGCATAGACTACCTGAAAGCTATGCGCTTATTCTGGCCTGCTTGTATGCAGTATGCAATGCTTCATTTTTCTGTAGGATTCATTTGATGAGCAGCTCAAGCTGAAGTTCACAGCAGCTGGACGGATGTGAGCTGCCAAAGGAATATGTGAACTGATCACTGAAGAGGGAACAAAGAGAGCAGGTTAGGGCCAGAGCAGGATCTGTCCACGGGGTGCAGCAAGGGGGACTGTGCCTGAGTGCAGACACAGGGACACTGGGTTTCCAGAGCTCAGCCTTTAAATGAGGGAAAGGCAGAAAGAAGGATCATATCGGATAAGCACCACAGTGGTGAGCAAAGCTTCCAAACAGGGGATGTCAAGCTCTGCAACAGAAGGGTGTGATTTTTAAATGCGAGCCCTACCATGACAGACCAAAACCACCATGAGTGCTCATGACTCCGAGCCACCATTGTGCACCGTGTCTGAGGACAGATACCAAAAAAGATAAAACAGAAATTTCAATTTCAACACTTTCAAGAGGCTAAAACATTTCCTTAAGCTCTTTGACTGTCAGTGTTCTCACCTATAAAGGAGAGGCAGCTCAACACAGCAGCTCATAATACCATTGTGAAACAGAGACAACTAATGCTTGGAAAGTTCATGATCTGTTGAAAGCACCATATAAATGCTAAATATTATTATTGAATTACAGTGTGATTGAAACAAATTGATTTGTTAGGAAAGTTTCAGTGAATCATATTCATAACAAATTCCATTTAATTTACAACAGTGAGTCATTAGCTGGTTCTTCTGCTGATTTATTTACACATCCTGCTGAAAAGATAACTGATTTTAAGAATCAGATCTTAAGATAACTGCTCCTTAGAACACTGGGATCAAGCATTTTTTAAAAAGTGTGGTAGTGTCAATCCCTGTTTATCTATCCCCTTTTCCATCATATTTGATCCTGACAAAAGCTGTGTGCAAAGCACCTGCCATAAAATACCCCTTTCTGGGGTATTCTGAGTTTGCCCGAAAGTACAGTGCCTCTCTTAAAGATCAGTGTTTCGTTAAACTTGGTCCAAAATTAAATGTATCATTTTCTGATTCTCTGCAGGCTTCACTATGTAGGATGATTACAAGCTATGAAATACTGAGTTCTGGAAACCCAAATTACTCCTGGATTGAAACCTCTCTTAAATGCCGGCACTCACTTCAGGGGAACAATTTAAACCACAGGATGGAATAGCTCAAGATGGCAACATGTCTTTGGTCCTGTTTTGCCTCATTTTCCTTCTCTGCAAGGGAGAGGCAGGGCTACATCTCTGGCAGTACAGAAACTATAATTTGGATGTTCGGATGACAGCGTCCAGTGTCTCAATTAGTTATACCAGCTTGCATCAAACACTCATTATTAACTGCCACAGATTAATGACCCACTATGAAGCAAATCCCTGCCGAGGGACAAGGGGCCGACATTTAACTACTGCAGGAAATTTCGGAGAGGGAGCTTGTTTTGGTGGTAACAAGAGGATTATACTGGGTTTTGCTATGGGTGCTGCAGTGAGAGCGGGATGCAGAAAGGAAACGAACCATGGTTAGATGGAGGGATGGGAAACGAGAGAGCATGCATGAGGTGCCTGGCTCCCCTGAGAGAGGGGACAGGGGCAGAGGGCACAAAAGGATGAAGTTGTGCTGTGAAGAGCTTGGCAAAGAAGTTACATGTTTGAGCTGGGTTCAGGGAAGAAGCATCTCACATCTTCAGAGGAAATTTGAGTATTTCTAATTAAAAGCAGTAAACCAGGCCTTAGCAAATGGAAAAAGGCAAAATGTGCCAGGGATAGAAAATTTATACAGAAGGCTTTCAAGAGCCCATTAAAGAAAAGAGGAAATTCTCAGGTAAAACTAAACACAGAAGGACGATACTCTTCTCCTACACTAAAGATAAAGGAACTCCTGCACAAGGGCTGTCCTCTCCCCCCACCTCCCTTGGCCTGCAGAGTCCCAGAAGGTACCTGCACCCCAGTCCCCAGAGACAGAGCAGCTGATGGAGTGCCAGTGAGATGGGACAGGGTCACTGTGTGTCGGCACCTTGGATTAGGACCACAGGTAGTGTAGTAGACAATGGCAGAATCTTAATAGTTTTGCTGTCATTGGTGTTGCTTTCACTTAGGCCTGGGCTACTATCTGGTAGAGGTACATTGCCCACAAGTGTTTCTAAAATTAAAGCAAGAGGAAGGCAAGTACTGGCACTTCACAAGAATTTTATTTTTTTTTTTAAGCCTGAAAGAAACTCAGTGATACTTCTGAAATAACAGGAATGAGACAGTTAAAGTGTTGTACAAAGGCTGCCTTTAAAACTTCCTTTTTATTTTCTGATCATCATTTTTGATCTTCTTCAATCAAATGGAGCATCACTTAAAAACTGATGAAAAGAGAACCTTCATCTGGTTATTAACTCCTTGATGAAAGACCTGTAGAAAGTGCATTGTTCATTTACAGGACTTTAGAAAATATTGAAAATTAACTGAATTCTTTATGAGATACATGGCTTCTTGCAAGTTATAATTGGGCACACGCACTGGAAAGGCAGACCAGTTATGACTGCAAAGATGGGAATGCCGTAGTGCTTTGCCAATAAAATGAATGAGTTACTAGACTCCTCATTCTCTTCTTCACCACTTGGATAATCTCCTTCTCTAAATGACAGTGTTTTGAGAGGTAGGAGAGGCAGCTCGAGCTAAGGCAGGCTATCTGAAAATTGTCAGTCCTAATAGATATCAGATCAACTTTTTTTTCAAGATACGAAATCAACTATTTAAAGTTACAGCAAAACTTTACACGAAGAAAAGGTCATCTTCGACTAGGAAAAAAACTTTTCTTTGGAGTAGCACACACCCTAAAACAGTGACCTGGCAATGCTGTTCCAGCACTATCCAGGCGCTGTGTTTGTGTGCCTTGTGGTCTCTGATTCCTCTTTCCATCCTCACAGTAGGACTGTGTTCCTATGACAGTTCATAGCATAACTGGGAAATGACTCGGTGCATGCTGCTGGGCCTCTCCTACCAAAGTTGTACTTTGGCCTCTGCTCCCTCTTTGGAAGGAACAAGAGAGAAGGTTCAGGACCTCCATAGAAGAGGACATGGATGCAGGTGGAGAAGAGTCCCAGCTGTGGCAGGGGAAGGTCCCACTGGCTGATGGCACTCATTCCTCACCAGTGCAGTGTTGATGGAACCGCCCTTAGCCCCACCACAGAAGAGGCAGAGGGTGTGGTGCTGCCATAGTAGGGCCATGGAACGCTGGGTTATACAGGTACTCCACAGGACACTTCTCTGTCCCCTCTGAGCACTACCACCTTGTCCTGGCAGCCCTTCCTCTGCCCAGCTGGCACGGGGACACTTCTGGGGATGGGTGGAGGTGTAGAAAGAAGTTCTTTTACAGAGGAATGCACACCTTATCCCATCCTGCTGTCGATATCCAAAGGGTTGCTTTTTTAGAGAGATAACCCACAGGAGATGATCCATGCAGGAAAGAGAGAGAATGGACCTCTGTTCTTTGAAGTCTTGAAGCCGGAGCTGGGCAAATGTTTCGCTTCATAACAAAAAACCAAAGTTTGGGCAGAAACATTTGTGCAACTGTGTCATGCGTCAAGAATGTTTCAGTTTTTCCCTCTTCAAAACAAAAGGGGGGACACCAGAACAAGCAGTCTTGTCTCTGTCTTAGCTAAAGGGGATGTTCAATTTCCTTTTGTTTCAAGCTCACGCTTAGGCTGGAAGGCTACTTAAATCAAAATATATGTAGCCTGCTGCTTCTACAGTGAAAATGTTTTATTTTTAGTTGACCCAAATTTTGACCCAAATCACATTTTTTTCTATTTTTCTCACATGAGAAAACAAAACAGAACTGAAAATTCATTTCAGGTATTTCAGAAACAAACCTTTTTTTAAATCCCTGTGTTGGACCAAGGTACTATTAAATAAACAAATAAAAATAAGCAAACTCGCAATCACTGTTGATAGCCCCAACAGGGAATGAATAGCAGGCCTTCAGTTGAGGTGGTTATGATTTTTATTTCAGTGATGCTTTGAAGTTCTATGGATCTTGGAGATTTAACTATTTCCAGTTGTGTTGGAAATGAGGACGCAACATTTAAGTAGCTGCATTTTTGAAGGACTGCACTTTATCACCTATGTGTTTGAATTGCCCTTGCTGTGCAGATATGGGCAGAAATTGTAGCCCAGGAAGTTCCGCCTGAATTGTTCTATGATGGCCCTGCTCGAACAGAGAGTTTGGACCAGATAACCCACTGTGGTCCTTTCCAACTTCACTCATGCTGTAATTCTGTGCCTAGGTTGGAAAGCAGGGTGGTTTGCCTGAATTTTCTTGCTACAAGAACATTTCAGTAAAATCTTCTGGGTGAAAGCCTCTGCAGTGATGCTGGGATGGCAAACATCTGTGTTCTGAGCAAATTCCATCTGGCCTAGCCATGCATTCAGCTGGACTGAACTGTGTCTTTAGGAGAGCACAGAGTTAAAAATAGATCCTTGAGAAATGAAAAGCTTGTAAATGCTCTAAATGCTTTTTTAATAAAAGGAAATTGCTGCAGGAAGTGATTCCTTATATTCCAGGCTCTGCCAATTGTTTCCAATCAGTGCAGCTTGGGATAGCTATTATCCCACTAAGTTGTATTAATGTGTTTGTTGTTGCTGCTTTTCATTTTAAAATAATCTACAGCATAACTGGAGTTCTGCTGATTAACCTGTGGAGGTTTTGTCATAAAAGCTGTTCCAAGGGGTTCTTTCCCCAACACTAATGCCTCACAGTAGCACGTAATCATCTCCTCCCTTCTTGTTCCTCACCGGACAGTTGGCCAATTAGAGGGATGTGGTGCTTTGAAATGCTCTTCCCCTCCCATTTTCCCAATCATTCTTCCTTGCCTTAACCAAAGGACCCTGAGTACAGCTGGTTCTTCACCCCGAGGATCTGAGCCCTTTCATGCAGAGCTGCCTCTGCACAGACCAGTGTGCCAAGACCCAAATCCTGGGAGTGGCTCATCACACAGCCAACAGCACAAGCAGTGGGACACACCTGATCAGGATCCTGCAGTTTAGGGGCTTCATGAAATGAAGGTGTGAGTCAGAATGGGTTGTGACCCTGTGGACTGTTGTAAATGGGAGAACAATTTGGGACCTGAAGTTCTACGGGCTCTGTTGACATTCTGCAGTCTCACAAAACCCTCAAGCCAAGCAAACAAGAGGCTTATAGCAACTTTTTAACTGGCAAAAACTTAATGCTAGTGGCTGGTGACTAGATGGAAATGAGTGAAGCTCAAAAATTTGTAAAAATAGTAACTCAGTGCAGAGCTTTGAGAAAATCAAAGTATGTCACTTCCAGTGTTGATGACAAACTCCTTCCCTCCTGTTAGAGGTTACAGTTCAGACTCTTGCCTCCAGTTCTACTGAAGGTGGTCCTGAGAACCAGGATAGGCAATCCCCAGTCCAAGGTCAGTGACAAGTTGGCACCATTTCCAACTCTTCCAATAGCTTCAGACATTAACAATTTTTAATAACCTGTAGTACTAAAAATTGTTCCCTGCTTTTCTTGAAAACACGGATTTCTGTCCCCTGATGATTGAAGTCAAAGGAACCTTTCAGATGAACACAGAAACACATTTTCCCTCTGTACTCAGCACTGATGAGGCCACACCTCTAGTACTTCACACAGTTCTGGGTCTCCCAATTCAAGAAAGACACTGAGGTGCTGGAGCAAGTCCAGAGGAGGGCAACAGAGGTGGTGAAGTGTCTGGACAGTAAGTTACATGAGGAGCATCTGAGGGAGCTGGAGGTGTTTAGCCTGGAGAAAGGAAGGCTCAGGGGTGACCTCATCACTCTCTACAGCTTCCTGAAAGGAGGATGTGTCCAGGTGGGGGTTGGCCTCTTCTCCCAGGCAACCAGGAACAGGACAAGAGGACGTAGCCTCAAGCTGTGCCAGGGGAGATTCAGGTCGGACATCAGGAAGAATTTCTTCAGAGAAAGGGTGACTAGATGTTGGAATGGGCTGCCCAGGGAGGTGATGGAGTCACTGTCCCTGGAGGTGTTTAAGGAAGGACTGGACACGGCACTCAGTGACATGGTCTGGTTGACAAGATGGTGTTCTGTCAAAGGTCAGACTCAATGATCTTTTCAACCTGCACCATTCTGTGACTGTGCGAGTGAAGATTATCGACTGTCCTTTTGGTTTATAGCAAGGTACTGTCTCTCATGTAGCCCCAGTTCACAACAGCAAGTGTGCAACCCCCTGCATGGGAGACCCACCAAAGAACAGGGTATGTGTGTAAGTACCCAAATCAGAATCATCTCCACAGTCTTACAAAGAGGGAAATATGAAACAGCCTATCAAAGATAGGATATGGACAACAAACACCCCGTTCTATTGTTGAATGCCAAAGGTAGATTTGTATGCAGCATTTTAAATAATTAAACAGCAAAACAGTGTTGCCATCTGCCAACATCCATCTGGTGAGGGGAACACAAAGCTCTGAGTGAGAAGCCAGCGCCGAACAAGATCCACTCACTAACAGGGGAGATGCCAGCAATCAGCTCACAGATGCTTTGTGGTGCCGTCATCTCTTCTGCTCAAAAATAGCTGGCAGTCCCAATAGCCCCTGTTTAAACAAGGTTGCTGGTAGAGCATGAAGCTTTGCCAGTACAGGCAGAGACGTGGCTTTGTAGTAGAGGTTGCAATAAGTATTTTGTAATCAGAAACAATATAATGTAATTTGTAAATTTAGGGACATGACTGGCTTTAGTACTATTGTTCACATCTGGCTACACTCATTCCTGCACTGCAAAAGAAGCAGACTGTCAGAGAGATATCTAGAAGGTGACGATAATGTTCAGAGACGAGGAAAAGTCTCTATAAGGAAGGATTCAGGGGGTTCAGACTGTATTTTACACAAGAGAAAATTAAGAGGTGACACGACAGAGGTAGTAAAATTAGGGAACCTAGTAATTCCCAGATACTCTTCAAAAAAGCCTTTCAAATAAGAGTGAGCAGCAGCCTAGTGAAATTGAAAATACATTTTATACGCATCAAAGGGAATACTGGGGTTGTGATTGGCTAGTTGTGATTGTGGCACAAAGCAGATTCATTGAACTTGAAAATTCCAGCACAGTATTTTTTCTTCATCTTTCTCTAACTTTCGGAGCCTGTTGTTTTTAGTAATTTTGTGGAGTTCTGAAGCATTTATGCAAACACTCAAAGCATGCATGGTTATATAAGCACAGGTATCAAACAGTAGAGGGTATTGTCTGTCCTACGCATGGCTGTAGAGTAAGAAATGTGCACTATAGACTAAGGCAAGGCTCCTTGTTGGTTGTAGGCAGGATGGGGAAGAATCAGATCTTCTAGCACAGAGCAACTGGGGTCACAGTTATGGTAGTGACCCTTTGGACAAGCAGTATTGCAGCCAGATATCCAGGGGGGTTACCATCATCAGAGCATCCTCATCCTCCTTTGGTAGAGCTCCCACAGAGCTTCACCCTTATGGAGCATTGAGCAATGCCAGCTGACACCGGAAGCCATTGGGAACTGAGGGCACTTGCTCTTTTGCAGAAACCCGCTTATCACTTCCAAAAGCCAGAATAATATAGTTGTATTACTAGCTCTGATAAGGAGGAGGCTTATTCTAGGGAAGATACATTTCCACCATGTGCTGTCTCCACTGCTATTTGTGTTGCAATAATGCCACAGTGTGCTGGCCGCTGTACAGATGGGCATAGGCAAAGAGATCTTTCTTGACCAGATAGCATCACTCCTTATTGAGAACTACCAGCTGAATGAATTTTCTCACATCAGCGTGACACGGGCTTCATCCAGTTTCAGACTGCCACCTTATAAACCCAGCAGCCTGACGCTGGGAAGCACTACCAACAGCAAGCAGATGGAAAAATGGATGCAGCAAGGAAGCCTTTGAGGTTATCTGTGGGGAACAGGGATGGCTTTCCTACTACAGATGCCCTAAGAATGCATTTAATTTTGTCACTGTCTTAACTGCAACTCAACATTCTGCTCATAACAAGGATATTTTCTACCCATTTGGCTGCAGTTTTCACTACTATTAACAAAATTTTGCATAAGGGTGATAAGGCATTGAGGTCAATGACTCCCTTCAGCTACCAGACCATTTAAAAGTATGAAGTGATAATTCTGTTTTGGACTCTATTTATGATAAGTAGCACATCAGACTACATCCTTCTGGCTCAGTTGCTGTTCGTGGCTGAGCAGGACAGAAAGGTTCTTTTAGAGGATTGAAGTTTCTTAAAGGCTGTAGAGCTATAGCCAAGGAAGAAGGTCAGAAGCAAGCTAAAGCTGCATGAATCCCAGTAGGCTACTGTGTACCAGGCATATCACACTTTCCCCCAGAATTTACTTTTTTTTTTCTGAGGGGCAAGGATGTAGGTAATCTTTTCCTAAAAATACAAGAAGAATTTTCATTGGCAAGTGGGCAAGCACTTGGCTGGGGATATTTGAGAGAAGCCACATGCTGATCGCTTGTCTTGGGGTGACTCTATCAAGTGTATCCCCTATCATGCTCTATGCCCAAAAAGTAATATTGTGCCTTTTCTGTGCCTTTAAACTGAGCTTGAGGAAAAAAAAACAACAGATGAGCTTTCCAAACAGCTTCTCAAAGACACAGAGATTACACTCCTCAGTGTTGTCTGACTGCGGAAGGCACGAAGGGAGCACCCTGCTTGCTTTTTCTTCAGCCAGCTGTTTTTTTTTCCCTCTTGGCGTGAGACGGAGAGCTGAATTTTGTTTCCTGGGACTTTGTTTTTTTTTTCCTTCTTCTCTTCTGAACTGTTTCAACAACATCAGAACACATCAGGAGAATTTTCTCCCCGAGGCCCGGGGGTGGGCCCACGCCCTCACCGACCAGCTCTGAGGAGGAGAGAGACCACACCTACAGAAGGACTCTGAAATCTTCCCAGGTTTCTCTCTATAGTGGCGGTTTTAATTCATTATTTAGCATCATTATCCTTTTCCTGTGTGTTTGTTAAAAGAAATAGTTTTTATCTCTTTCACTTTCCTTCGAGGAAAAATTTCCTTTTTTCCCGAACCCTGTTGGGGGAAGGGTGGTTGTAACCTGGTTTTCTCTCAGGGGCTATATTACTAGATTTTGGCCAAACCGGCACATCTCTGCTCCTGTGCAGGCAGGGGGCTTGCAAGGAGTGATATTACTGAACCAGTGTTGGAGCTTTGGGGACCACAGCACCTTCTCCACCCTTCCTCCTTTTACTAACACATATTTAAACATCTGAACTGGAGTTTTCTGCTGGAGTGTTTCTTTTTCATGAATGAGTAGAGCTGGAGGAAGGAATAACATTTTTCTCAAATTTTTGGTATTTTTGCTGTTCAAGCAGTTTTCTCAGTGAGAAAAGTTAGCTTTGCTATGGCCTCCCTTTTTGGTTTTTGAAGTCACAGGACTTCTAAGAACAGAAGCAGTTTCTTGGTAGAAAACAGAGTCAGAATATCACTTTTGCTTCAGAAGAATTTGTGTGATTTTCCACAAAAATGTAACTATGCATTTCCAGAAAACAACAGCAAAAATTGCTGTTTTTCAAGGTAATTGCGTATTGTTTATTGAGGTTCAGGTGAAGCAAAAGTGGTGGTTGATCTCACCCCAAGGAACTTCTCTCCCAGCTTCGTGGTATCTTGGTCTCCTATTGCCACTGGTGGAGACAAGCAGACTCTCTGAAGGATTGAACAGCACTCCTGGTGCTGCAGGAGATGCAGCTTACATCCCTTACACTAGCAGAAGGGAGCCTGCTCTGATGTATTTTAAATTATTATAGCAGCATTTGGCACTTTCCATTTAAAAGGCAACTGCTAAAATAAATTGAGGCAACTTCTTATTTAGATACCAGGAAGTTGCAGGATAAAGGAGGAAAAAAGCAAAACAAAACTAAACAACCCAAACCAGAATCCAAATCTGTGCTTAAAATCTCCCCTATCTATTTAAGTTACTGTACCAGCTCAGCTCAATATCTAAAACAAAGAAAATGAATTATGGAACAGCATGAGGAGAGCTTGTTAATTTTCCCACTGATGCACTGTGAAATGAAAGCTTTATTCTAAGAATATCATATCCTCAGGGCTCTGTCTGGAGAGACTCTGACAAATACAAATGTCCTTACAGTTTTTCTTTTATTCCTGCTTTATGGTGTATTCCAGACAGATTTCCAAAATTATATATAATAATATATAATCTGTAGTTGTGGTTTGGTGGAGTTCAAGGCTGTGTTTTTCCAGGGCATAACTATGCCCTGTTTGAAAATGGACGATCAAGTGCACATAATGAAAGGCAGATCAAATTCTAGAAGAATTTGCTTATTTCTTAATCAATATTAATATATGTGACTTTCATTTCAGCATCTTTCCTCCTGTTGTGTGCCAAGGGAACATTAACAACAACAGCAGCTTTACATTTTTATAGTGTCTTTCATCAAGAAGGATTCAAAAGTGCTTTACAAACCTCGGACAAAATTCTTCTTTGATCAGCACTGAAAATCTCTTAATCCATGGTGCAAATCTCTGTTGCACTTTCTGTGGCTTTTTCTGCACATAGGACTTCCATTGATTTCTACAGGACTCGTGTGTGTATGAAACAAGTGCAGAATGTGTAATGGAAACCTGCACTGCAGATAAAAAGGAGGTAAAAAATGTACATGTATGGATCCACTGCCCATCACAGAAGTGCATCACTGCTGGAGTGGACCCCAGTCGCAATATGTATGCATAAAAAAAAAAGATCCAACCTCAGTTCCCTAATTGGAACCCTCTCCATGGTGTTGCAGAAGAGGGTCTTCCTTAAGGAAAAAACCAAATATTGGCTCCTGTGGACAAATTTCCTTCTTTGTTTCAGAGAGGCTTCCCGGTCAGTCCCTTTGAATCTCTTCCTAAAAGCAGAGGATCAGATCTGACTGTCAAATGCCAGCAAGCAACTGCTCTCAGGTGAGTGCTGCAGGTGCAAACAGCTTTTATCCCAAAAGCACCTCCCATGGCAAACATCCCTGGGTGCTGTCTCTTGCAAATGGCAGAAGGGCCCCAAAATTTCCAGAGCTTCTGTACTGTGTGTGTGCAAACCTTGCTGAACTAAATGCTAGCTTGGATATCTTGCAAAGTCTCCCAGGAGATTCCTGAGGAAATGGTAGATTTAGAGAAGCCCTCCATGTTTCAGCTTTCTAGTCTACAGCTAAATAAGGAGGTGCAGAGGGGATGCAGCAAGCAGAGTTTCCTGAAATAATTCTGAGTTCAGTTTGGGCAAACCCCTGAGTTATTTATGTCTGATGATGCTTTTTCATCCTTAGAGCTAATGTTGTGTTTGTGATTAGAGTTTACAAGTGATGAGAACACTTTCCTTTTTAATCATCAGAAAACGATGAGCAGCATCCTACTGAGATGAGCGGAGATCCCAAAGTTACAATTAATTCTGTAGATACTTCTATTCAGTAATCAAGATTTCAATCCTGGTGTTGAACCCATAAATCTCAGGCCCTGACATGCCCTATTTTACTAGGACATTCTGTTTCTCATGAGTAGAACCATATTTTCAATGAGAAAATCATTCAGAATTAAATGTGCCCTGAGGATGCTGTTTGAAGAAGTAAAATGCCTCACTTGCAAAGACAGGTGTAGTAATGTGATGAGGAATCTTTTAACAAGTTCATCTGAGAAAGAAAAGAGAGAATATTAGCTATACAAGTGTGAACAGTATCGGTCCATTTCAAAATGAAGTTTGCAGTCTATGGCATTATGTTCATTTATCTCACCTGATGAGCTATCCAAAGATTTTATTCCTATCTGTTTAAAGCCTTTCTCTTCCAAAGAGTGGAGGTTGCTGTTTAAGTGATTATTTTCCTTGCATTTCCTCCAGTTGGTACATCCACATCTGGGTTTATATTCATGTTTTTAGTATCTGTTACCTAACAGGACTGCCAACTAGCACACACACTATTACCATCAAGAGTTCATGTTCTATCACTGGTGCTAATCACGTGTTAGAAACATGATCGTGCAGTGTAAATGTGATTCTATCCAAAACTGGTTTCCTTCTAATTGCCAGCATTAAAAAGCCCTAATTATACACTGTAAATTTAAAAGCGGCTGAAATTCATCAGGAACTCAACAGGAGCCCTTCTTTAAGCGTCTCTGAAAACCCCAGGTCCAGTAAAGTCAAAGTGAAGGTGTATATATTTGAGCCCACCCTCCATCCACAAGAGCCATCATCGCAGTGTACTGCTGTGGCTTTGACTTCTGAAATTCTGCCTTGAGCTCTCTGGCTTGCTCACGATTTAGAGGGAAGAGTTTGGTGGTGTTTGAAGGTAGCTAGCAAAAGCTTAAAGTAACTTGATCCAAATAATTAAACTTAGCAATAAATTGGTGCTTTTCATCTTCAAAGTGCTTTACAAACATTAATTAGTTGGGCTCGGCAAAGCCTCATAGAGTGGAAGCCACTCAATCCCTATCTCCTGTGAAGTGATTTCCTTGGCTGTGTCCCCCCACACGCTATTTTTAGTACATGCAAGGGCCCACCTCACATTTCCTTACTTTCTCTTCACATGGCACTTACCTTTTTTGAGATGAAAATCACGCCGGGTTCGTAATGGGGATGGGGGAGATTTTAAAATTAAATAGCCTTTTAAAAGAGCAATTGGCTTGGGTTTTCCTGGAAGAACTGAGGCATATGAAGATCAGAGGCAGGCACCTTCATACCATGCGCCAGCCTCCAAACCTTCAAACCTTCTGTCCCCTTTGAACATGAAAAGCTCTGTTTCAGGCACACCAAGAGGTGGATCCATCGGCTGCTGGTCAGCGTGAGTGTGTGTCCCACTGTGAACAAAGCTACGGCGAATTTCAGTGCCTGCCCAGATGCCAGGCTTCCTTGCCCAGTAATGCATCTAAAAATATGTCCGTAGGGAAAGAGAATACTCTCTTCATGGCTCTGCATCACTTTGTCACAGGGCTCTGCTTCTTCCTCAGGCTCAGAAACATCTCTTTCTGTTGGAGTCTGGTGACCATGAGGAGACAGACACGCTTTTTGCAAATTTGCCTATTTTGTGACACAAGTAAACAATTTTATCATGGCTGTTCTCCTTGCATGGGTGCCTACTTTGTCCTGGACTGGCTCAGCTCTTACTCCAGGAGAGCTGCTGGAATCTTCCCTACAGATGCAGCCCCATTCTCCCATTGCCTCCCTCTTCTCCTTCGGTAGCTGTTGTTTCAGACATTTCCAGCTTAATTAGTACTGTATACCAAGTCCAGCTGTGTATTTTCCTACGTGGCTGAGCTCCTGATGACCCTCTTCAAAGGTTACTCTATTGCAGTCATGATGCATTAATGTTATCAAACAGCTGTTCAGGCACTAACTCTTCAATTTACTTGCCTGTCTGTCTGCCTTTCCTGAACTTGACATTTACTTCACCAAAATAATGGGGCAGCTTTCCTACTACAAGTAGGAATATGTAAGTGAAGACAAAGACCTGCTGGCTCCTATTGCAGGAAGCACCTCTGAAAAGAAGCAGGCAAACTGCTGTTGGGGTTTTTTTCCCTACTGGTTTGTAAAAAGGACAAATAAGCAGGCAGTCCAAAATAATCTTATTTATTCAGTGTGGCAGACCCAAAATCTTGCTGAAAAGAACAGGTCTCCTGGTGCCTGGTTTGCATGCCAGCCTATGACGAGAAAACCCAGGGGACAGCTGTATTCCTGGTTCTCAGCATGACTTTCACAAAGCTGTTTTGTGTCTCGGTGTCTCAGGTCCACGCATGACAGGGTGTCATGGGAATAAATAAGGGAGGGTGGAAGCAGAGGGGAGGTGAGCTGCCAAGTTCGTCCAGAAGGCACTAGGGGGGTCGTACAAACCCTTACAGACTTCCCTCTGTTGCGCTCCCCATTGGATTTCACCACTTCCCATTCACAATAGCTGGACATCACTTCCTAGAACAAAATGAATGTATTACCCTATTTCCTCTATAACTTGTAGCTACTCAGCTATTTATTTTTGTCTGGCACTGCTAACTGGAGCTCTAGGTTTGACTCTGTTTCCTGACCAACCCCAATGCATTGTCTGTCTTCTAGCACAATCTTAAAATAGTCTGTCCCGGTCTCTGTGAAAGCAGGCACAGATGGATTTATACCCTTGCCTCAAAAATGTTTAACTCTTTGGAACTGTTGCAGAAAATATCTGTGATGGAAATTGTGTGACACTTTAATCTCAAAGCCATAAGAAGTTCATCAAAAGAAAAATTACGTGGTTTCGGTCCTTCGGGCATTGGTTTTATCTCCACAGAATTACCCCAAAACCCCAAAAGAAGAAGCCATACCTCTCCAGTATTGTCCATGATAAAATTCACTGCTGTGTGTCTGTATCAGTCTCATGCATATCACTCTGGGTTCTCTACAGGAGCATGAAGTGCCTGGAGTGAACAGCTTCAGCATTATCACTGGAAATGCAACAACTGAGTGGCAAATCCCTTCATAGCAATACCTTTTCCTCAGAGAAAACAAGTGATTGGTGAAAATAAAATAGTTCGAAAATTTCAGTGGATTATTTGTGCTGCTGCAAAACAAAATCCAGTAAAAACAATCTAAAGCTTTCATTCTGGTATTGAAAAAATTAGTGCCACTTCTGTTCCACTAACTTCCGCCACTTCTGATACTTCTTTCAATTTATTTTGTAATTAAAAATCTTGTAGATACATAAGTCAGAGAAAAAAAATTAATCTGAGGCCGAAGAAAATGCTACAGTAAACTTAAAGTGATTGCCAAAAAAATGTTGGAAAGAATCCATTGCAGGACAGCTGCAAATGGATTTCTGTCATGATTTCTCAGCATAGCCAGGAAAAATAAAAATCTCATTTGTTCACACAGCTCTGTTATTTATTCTCATCATCGTTCTTTATCTGATGGCTTCTTATAGCAAAGTAAAGCAAGTGGGAGAAGACAATGGAGAAGCAAGGCCATTGTGACTCCAGTGGGATTATGTGGGCTTATTAAATATTTGTTTCCCTCATCGGACCTTCACTTACAGCTAAGGGGCAGTTATTTCTTAATAAATCAATTGCTTGTGATCAGTTGCCCACACCTTTTCCTTTTCACAACTCCATGTAAAGGATGTCAGCGTAAATGAGAAGAGTGCCCTATTAAGTTCATCATACACAAGACCTTCCAACTTCACCTCATCATTAAAACCATAACAGACCTCCAGAGCAGTCTTTGAACTCACCTTTCTTTGCTAGATAAAGGGCAGCAGGTGAAGAATCACAACAGCAACAAACACAAATGTAGGGGATTTGAGAGAGTGTCTATCACAGAAAATGACTGTTGTTCACCTAATGCCATTTTGGGGCATGGCATGTTATAGAAAACCTAGAAAGCAGACATCAAATACAAAGAGTATTTTTAAAGACCCTCAAGTGGAATTTTGGGTTGTTTTTGACTGTTTGTTTGTTGTGCCAGTGGCGGGGCTGTGAAGAACCACTCCAGACACTAATCAGGGAGCCAGCACCAGATCTGAAATGCTCATGAAATCAAAGGTTTCAGACTTTAGGTTCATAGTAGCAACGTTGCCGTCCTTGCCGTGCCTGCAGCCAGAGGCACCCGCGGCTGTGCACGACTGCTCGGACATGAGCACATTCAGTTACGGGGCAAACTGGCAGAGGAATCCCCACACCAGCAGGGGAGAGACAGCAATGAGCCCTTGTCTTCCGAAAGACTTCTTTGCACCGAATGAAGGAAACAAGCCTTTAATCTGAAGACCAAGCGAAATATTTGGGCTGGTTCTAGTTTTACTAGCCTGAATTCCTTTATCCTTAGGACTATGACTGAGTGTTGACCTCACCACTTGTTTTGTAACCAAGAGATGGAAAGTGGGGTTAGGAAACACCTTCCACATCAGAAAATTCACAATTGAAACATTAAGCAGAGCACTTTCAGGCATGAGATGTAGCATTAAAATGTAGACCACTCTAATAAGGTTAAGAGGTTTTTCATGTTTTTCTTAAATACCCAACTTAGTCATCTCTCTAAACATGGTGCCATGGAGCTGCATACTTCTAAGCATAGTTGGCATCAGACAGGTGGGTTTGGGGAGAGTTTTTTCTCATCTGCTTTCCTTAGCAGTGGATCCTGCAACTTATCCAATGAGCAAAGCACACCAGAGTTGTCTTCCTCTCTTTCCAGAATTCCTATGTTTTTGTCAAAACCTACAGCAATAGCATACATTCACCCCATAACAGCAGAAGGAGCTTTCTGCCAGGACATGAGGGGCGTACCACTCTTCCTTTCAGCAGGCAGTGAGGATCATAGGGGCTTGTGCCTCAGATAATTCAAGACTCCTCAAAAGAGAAGACAGACTATGAGCGGGAACACAAGGGAAGAGATCAGCAGAGTTGGTGGCACCCAGTTGATTTTCACGTGAGCATTTCTTGGCTTTTCCTTACTTCCCTTTAATGAATAAGCACCCTTCCAAAATAGCAGAGTTTTCTTGCCCAGCACATATGATCAGTTTGCCTCCTCCTGAGCTGCAGGTTGCTTGGGGATGGAGTCTGCCAGCAATGCTGCCTGGGCCAGCTTGCCAGAGCAGTAGAGTGAAGTGTGACCTCTGGTATGGGAACTGCAGGGGGGAGCTCTGGGGACACGTGTAATCACCCAGTGTGGATCTTGGGCAGACAGTGGGGTTAGCACCTCTGCTCTGGGGGGAAACAGGAAGAAATGCTGTTAATAACTTCAGCCGCTGCAGCCTCTGGGCCTGGCTCACCTGAGAGGCAGTGCCTTTAGCTGCCGGAGCAGAGCCACAGAGGATGCACAGAGGCTTCTTAAAAGAGCACATCTTTTGTACCAACTCCAAGAGAATAATGTCACCTACCCAGCCACCAGCCCTGCTTTCCACAGTGCCTGAGTTTTTCCTTAGAAGTTTCCTATTCAAGCGCTTAGCCTGACCAGGGCTGACCTTGCTTAGCTTATGAGATGTAACAAGATCACTGCCTGAGGTGTGAAATGACACTGGAATGGAGGTCATGATCTTACGGAGAGCATCTCCTTCCTCTGCTGTGGTGCCTCCTCCTTGGGTCCCCAGCCCCAGCATCCAGCTAATCAGGCAGAAACAAATGCACTGTGCTTCTAGCACACCACTGGCAGAATATAAAAATCTCTCCTTTTGGCTATTCAGTCATCTCCGTGGTATAGATTTTTTTTATGCATATGAATTCAAAGATCAAACAGTTTCTTTTCTATGACTTTTTTTTGTCACTACTTCAACAGAAATAAAAAGTGTTTTCTATAGGTCTGTCTCTGTAAGACACCAAAACCGATTAACAGACAGACAAACAGACAGTAACATTTAAGCAACGTGGACAGAACACCAAATCAATCATTCTGAATGAATAATACATTTAAGCAGTGATACGAATGGTATAAAATTCATCTGCATCTACAGTGAAACTACCTGGACCCATTTCAAGGCGGAATATTCCACAGAAAGTACAGAAGGCACTTTTATTTTGGTATTTCAAATAGGAATGAGTTTGTGTATGTGTCAATCTGTGACACACTAGACAGGGCTGGTTCTGTGAATGGGCATTACTATGTGTAGCTCTAGATTGAGCTGTGGAGAAATATACAGCTTTTTATTTACAGGTCATTAGAATAACACAGTATACGAACTGTGTATATACAGAAAATACAAGTATTTTCTGCAACATTCGTGAATGGCTTCTCATGTTAACTGCTCTGAGAAACTTTTTTTGTGGAGAGCCATGAGCTGTATAATGCTTTTATTGTGATGCAATAAAGAATGAGCTTGAGAAGCAAACTTAGCAAGACGAAGTTTGAGATAAATCATGCCCACATAAAAAAAGCATTGAAATTCAAGTACAGGTTTCAGTGGCAGGCCTAATGGACAAAAGAAAGGAGGAGAAGTGCCCTTCTGCTGAGTTAAACCAGGCTTGGATCCATGGGGACATTTCAATGGTCTTGTTTATTTTTATTGTTAAAACTAAGCCAACTTTTAAAGCAGAAGGAAAAACAAAGAGCCCCTAGGGCTGTTAACCTTTCTTCAGGAGCAAAAGGGAAGGTCATCAAAAGTTTTGTGACTCTTATGGGGAAATAAAGCAAAGATGGTTGGTGGAGGCTGGTCTGTGCTAAGTAAAATTGGTGAAAGCTCCTGCACTGCTGCAGCCAGCAGATTCTCACTGGAGGTGGAGGGGGTCCCTGAGATGACAGGAGACAGCAGTGAGGGATTCAGGGAAGCAGCATTTTCTCCTTACTGTGAAGGAATGGTTATTAAATTAAGGCTGATCTGGTCGATATTGATGCACTTGCCTATAAAACTCCTCTTTGAGGAGTTCAGCTTAAGGCAGCAAAGCCAGCAGGCAGACAAGAGGCTTCTGCGAAGGGAACCAGCTCCTACTCTGCTGTGGGTGGTAAAATCCCTCTCTGTGATGGGGTGATTTGTAGGAAACCCTAAAGAAGTACTTGAGTGTTTTCCCTCATCTGCTGAGTCACAGTAACTTATGCTAAAGGAGAACACAAGGCTGTTGAGTAGGGCACAGATTTGTTTGCCCATGTCTGTCGAATGGTGATTAACTCAGGAAGGAAGTCTGAGAGTAAACGAGAAGGAAACAGCCACCATTCATTAGCTGGTGGCCTCTGGATACAAATCCTGCTTTCAGAGTTCCTACAGCAGAAGGTCAAAAACGATGCACTGCCTGGACTGCATCCTGGACGTTTTGTGTTTGCCCATAAGTTCAGGACAGCAATGGGGTAGATGACTAGGGTATACTCCCGACCCTTTCCCTGAAACTGATTGAAATGGGTTTGAGGGGTTTAGAGTGGAAAAGAGAAACCTTTGCAAGATTAAGGGGAAGGCTGATTTCCTCTCCTTAGCAGGAATCCCAAAAAGCATAAAGGATACCAAACAAGGGATATGACCAGAGACACACAGCAATGTGCTTTTCATCTTCAACTGCATTTCTCCTAGGATACTGCACATTCCTGATTATCTTCAGGACTAGAAGTAGTACGCAAGGAGTAGTGTCTCTAGAATTGAATTATCAATGTCAAAAATAGTGCTTCTTTTCCCATTCTCTACCTGTCTGATTCTTCTCTGCCTGTCAGAGGGAGAGCTGAGAATCCAAGCTGGTGTATTTTTGAAAACGCGACTCAGAAAAGAGGAGAAACACAACCTCTGCCAAGTGGCACAAGTTCATTCCTTTTCATTTTTATTTAAATTACTAAACTCATGCAGATTACTGGAGATCAATTTTGTTCACCTTTGCAAATGGCTAAGAATTTGCATTAATGCTCAAAGAGCCTTCATAAATCTGACAAAGAAAGGAAAAAACAACTTTAATGAAGAATCAGCAGGATTTCTGCTTTCCGACTTCTCCATCCTTCTAAAAGCATGCTATGAGAGAGAGAGAGAGCAACCAAAGAAGTATAAAGTATATAGTTCATACATTCCCAGGAAAATTAATTCTCCAGATGTTTGTGAGGTCTATAGTATCCCTGGACTCTGGAATGAACTATAGGGAGACAAAGGCATTTTTTTTAAATCTCAGAGGGAGCACTATCCTCAAGAGATCAAATGAGCACTAATCAGGAAGAATGTTTGGTTATTAAATGCATCATTGAGTCTTTTAAATATCACTCATTGGGTCATAAATTCCTATTAAATGTAGATAATCCATTGTTGTTTTATGCAGACAGAAGGTAAAACCAGTAAATATTTGCCAGCAATCCACCCCTGCCCTTGAGTCTCTCCTTCTACACACTTAAAAACAGGTGATACTGCTGTCATCTTCTACTCTCAGTCACTGTGCTATGGCTCACACTGTTCTTTCTCTGGATTTCACAGCCTGCTCACTTATTTCTGTTTAGGCTCCTCTTTGCATTGATCGTGCTCTCCCTTGCTCTCTCCTGCTCTTTACACAGATGGCTTTCCCAAGATAGGTGTTGCTGACAACAGCCTACCCACTACCACCCTTGCAAACTGCTCTTTAATGTTGCTTTTTATGGAATCATAGGTTTATTTGTGTTGGGAGGGACCTCAGAGATAATTTAGTTTCAACCCCTCCCGCCGTGGACTGGGACACATTCCACTAGACCAGGTTTCTCAAAGCCCCATCCAGCCTGGCCTTGAACACTTTATTTTGTCTCTTTTCAGGAATAACAAGCTTCTTTGGGAAGGGAATCCCGAAATGCATTAAATGCAACCAGATTTCCTTACTGTTGTTTCACCTGACCACGCTGGTGCATGTGCCCACCATATGGCTTGACATCTCTGGCCTAATGCATTGTGAGAAAAGATAGTAAAGTCATCTGTAAGGGAAACCTCCAGCCTTGTTTAGAGTATAATTGTACTTGTGCTTGTAAAGACCTTGCTGCAGAGCAGCTGGGAAATCTAACTGGTTTCCTGGAGTGCGTGGGAGGCCATGAGTAGGTGGTAACTAAAATTTGTAACACAGTTTGGAGGCTTTAAAAAACATTATTACTATTACTTTGGACTCTACAGCAAGATTACAAGTCTTAACAGTTGCTAAAATATATGCAATTTAGTTGCAGATATAAGCTTCTTACAAACAAATGCTACATCAAGAATAAGACATTATTGATCATCCTTTTCAGGCTAAAATGGTTTTCTTTTCAGTCTCCAACAGGGCTTTGGCAAGATGATTTTAAAAATAACTGCAGTTTGGAATCCAGATGGCATTCCTTGCCAGATTATAATGATCACTTCAACCAGGGCTGGGTGAATTTCAAAATGCCTGGAGACTCAGTTCAGGACAGTGCCCTCCAGTCTGTGATATTCTTAGCGATGGGTAAACCCAAAAATTTGGGTGGTTATCCAGAGTTCATCTGTACTGCCCAAATGTCTACAGTCTGCAAAAACGGGCTGGAAAGTTTTCAAGGAAGATGGGTTTTGCACTATTTCCAGTACTGCCTATTTCTGCTCAGGTCAGGAATCCTAGGAGAAAATCCTCTTTCTTCATACTGGTTTGCTGTGAATCAGTTGCCAGTCATAGCTTAAAAGTGCAGAGTCTGGCAAAGGAACTTGGAAAAGCATCTGGGGAAAAAATGAACCCTTCTGAAAGGCAAAATGATGGTACAGGATTGGGTGGTGATCCAGATATATTCCTATATTGAGATTCAGCCCTACTTCTACCAAGAACAGAGAGAACTCGCATGGCCGATCACAATGGAAGATCTGTTTCACTCCTTCCTATGAAAATACTCCTCAGTAACCTTCTGCTACTAAGGTAGTTCCGATTTAGATAGGAGAAAATTCCCTGAGGATTATAGCTTCCTGGCAATTTGGGGTAGTTTGCTTGTCTTTCCTTCCATGCCAGATACCGGCTGTGATGTAAAACTGTGTTGCAACAAATAAATGAGTATTAAATGTCTTTCAGGCAAAGAAATGCAAGTACCCAAAGCATTTAATGACTCTGAGACAAATTCATCCCTAGTTTAAGCTGAAACAATTTCTGCGAGGTTGCACCAGTGGGCTATCAGATTTAATCTAGATTTAATCTTTTGATTTCATGTGAGAGTCCTGAATTTGTGTTAGGTCTTAACAATTAATCAGCTCAGCTGGCTTTTGGGGTGAGACTGTAGATAGAGAGGGAAGGTGACAAAGGTCGGTGGTTAATATAAAACAGACACTCTGGAAGAATTTATAAATAAATAACATTAGCTTAGGCCTCATCAGGAAAGAGCCTGAAATGCTCTGGCCATAGGAAAGGTCCAGCATGCCTTATTTCAAGAGATTTTTAATGACAAATACCCAGCAGTTTTAGACATAACTTGCTGCTGGTCTTCGGGATATGAGCTCCCGAACTTCAAGAAAGCAAGCCTGCATTCTTGTTTTCTTCCAAATCCCGTATGCTCTTTAAACCTTGCATAAATACTGAAGCATCATATTTTTCTTCCCAAACAGCGCTTTCCCTCACAATGCTTATGCCAGCCAGTTAGCTCAGCCTTTGCCTGGCTCTGTATCACAGCACCATTGACAGTGGCAGGAAATTTCCTTGAAATAGCAATTCTCCCAGGGTTCAGGATCCGCTTCTCAATTAGCCCTCTAATTGGCAGCAGCAGGGACTGATTTCTCATTGCAGCAGTAAGAAGCAACTTGGTTCAAGTCATGCCTTTGCCTGCTCTCTGTTCCTGCAGGAGCTCACCAATAAAGATACAGGCAGACCTCGGACCTCAGCACAGCAGGAATCTTTACGGCAGCACATATTTCTGGGCTTTGTTCTGAAGGCATAAACTTGGATTATTTTGTGCCATGCTACTTCTTGCATTAGTGCTCATTTTGGAGTGCACAAAGCGTCTTGGAATAAAAACAGAAGCACAGCTGAACAGCCTCTCTCCAATAAAATTCAAGTCAAACCCCTCGAGATCCAGCGAAAATGTGAAGACTTTGGTTTGGGATCTTTTTTTGCCTTCCTGTTTTGAACTCCTTTGTTCTTTCATATTTGGGCCTGGATTGGAACCTAAATATTTAAAAGATCCAGATAATATTTTCATATCATACGGTTTTGACCCCTCAAGGTGTCAAGAACTTTCAGTGAGATCTGGGGAACTGCTGGCTTTAGTGAAGGTGACACTTCTGTCTTTCAGGTTTTCAACTTTCATGGCTCATGTCCTTCACGTTTGAGAATGTGAGAGTGAGTATATAATGACCCAAGTTGGAACCAAAAATAGTTGGGTAGCATCTCTGAGAGCTGTCCCCATCCCCAGCTCTGAGTGTAGCACATTTCTGTGATGTATGTTCAGGCTAGCTTATTTGAAATGCAGTTGCTGCCTGGAGCCAAAGTTTTCAGAGCTGATCTCCTGCCTAACTAAAAATTCATATATAAGCAGCCAGATTGGAAGCAAAAATGTAGCCACTGAGCTGGAAAATTTGGGTTCCAAATGAGCAACTTGCCCTTAAGCTGAAGATCAGTGACAAATGAAAGGCACACACCGTCTATTTGTTTAGGCAAACAATGCCACTGGGATGGAGACAATAACCTGCCCATGGCAGAACTACTAACATCAATTTGGAAGGTTGAGCAACCCAACCTTGGAGGTTTGCCCTTCACTTGGTACTGTCTCAGGCTACAGTGCACCCAAGCACATGCTGAACTTTGAGCAGATGCTGAAGTACTTTGCTGAATTCAGGTTGTCAGGAAAACTGAGCTTGTTAATGTTGAGATCACTTGAGTGCTTCTTTTTGTTGGAATCTTTTACACCTAATTTGTTATGACAAGGGAGATAAAGTATAGACTATTAAGACTAATTAATGGCACATGAAGTAACATTGATAGGTGAGTGTGGAGAGAAGTGAAACTGCTGGAGCAGATACTGCTGCCTCACTCGTCCTCTTTTCAGAGTGCAACTGTCATGAAGGGCCTGATTCTGTACTTCTTAAAAGTTAAATATTTTGAGATGCCTTTTGACAGCAGATCTGCAGCATACACACTACGTTGCTCACCTACAGCATCATTCCTTTCCCAAGCCACAGCCCCACTTCCTGCAGCAGGCAGAGATCTTTATGGTCTGAAGCATCAACAGACAGTGATGTCTATGCTCCTCTTCCCCTACTCTGGAATAACCACGAAAATTTCCTGTAGGAAAGGCAATCTGACAGGTCAGTGGTCTCCTGTATCCTCCTGCATTCATTCCTTCCTCCTGTCCCAAGCCTGCTGGAAGATCTCTTTGTGAGATGAAACTGCTGTCTAAGGTTTCTCCATCAGGCTCTGAACATCTACATGAAGCAGATATCAACTGTGTTAGACAGACAAACACGCAGAATACAACCAACACCAGAAGAAGGACAATTAAATACGTACATTAAAAAATTAACTCTCAAAAAAAAACTGGTGAGGCAGAATTCACAATTTTGCGGTGGAGAAAGGTGGAAGCAGAAAGGTTAAGCAATTTGCTCAAGGTTGCAGGAGAAGTAATTGTCAGTGCTGGGATTAAGATTTAGGAATTTATAACTCCTGGTCCTGTGCACAGGCCACTAGACCATCATCCCTGGCACTCCAGAGAACCAGGCTGCTTATTCTTTCAGTAAAATGCTAAACCAAATGCTGTGACCTTTCCTGGAGTTATCAGATGAACTGCTTTCTTAACTCCAGGTAACAGAGAGCAGTGGGGGGTGGAAGGTGGGGATGTGATGGTGTGAGGAAGTGACAGACCAAAACCAGTATGTGCAGTGCTCGTGTAAGGAGATTTTCCTCCACCTGTTTGAGGACGCTTTGCTATCTGTCTAACTGCAGCATAGGAGGGAGAATACAGCCCTTGACAGGAGTTTTGGGAGTATTTGCCACATTTTTATTTGCAGGCACTGACAAACTGTTTCAGATCAAAGCCCCATCATGTGGGCAGCTTTATATCATTCACAGGAAGTCAAGGCCTGCCCTTGAACTCGTGTACTTAGAGAATATATAAATTAGCTGTAATTCACTGAAGCGTATGTATGGAAGTCTTTGGGAAGAGCTGATATGCAAAATTCAGTATTTCTAGCCCACTATCATTAGTAGTGATTCTATTTTGTGAACCTGTGGAACTTTAGCTTCAAAGAAACATGCCCACCTACATTCCTTCTTGGGGTGTGCCACTATTCAATTACTTGATCCTGTTTCTGTGTCAGCCATTAGAAGGCAACACATTCAAGATGTGACCAAGCATGCAGGACCACGAGCAGGGTTCCCAGCTCTGTGGCCACCACAGCCCATAATTGTGTGACTGTCTGGGAGAGGAGAGCCCTCTGGATGAAGGGCCACCATGTTCAGGATCCCCTGCCCAGCCTGAGCTCCTGCTCAGGTGACCTCCTGAAACAGACAGTTTTGTCATACTCATCGGAGCAGGGTCATGCTGCAAGAAGACGCTGCCCCTGCTTATGGGGTGCTTATGATCACTAGTCCAGCAGGAACCCAAACTGCTGCACCATAGTGGCAGCTGCTGCTGTGGCTTTCCTTCCTGTGCCTCAGCCTGATCTCTCCAGATGTCAGGCTCTTCTCCTCAGTCCTGTTCATTCACATTTCACACAGGCGCTGCAGTTTCTGGGAGATGGGACTTCTGTTCTTCATAAACAGAGAAGTGCGCTTCTCTGGGTAGCCAGCGCTGAGCAGGGGTTGAGCAGAAATGACTTCCCCTTCTGTCCGAACACGTTTCCAGAGCTGCTGAGCAAGTTAGTGAAGAGCCATGGAGGATCTCAAATTGGAACCTATGCACTATGCACTTCTGTTT
This sequence comes from Rhagologus leucostigma, assembly GCA_013397725.1. Lineage (NCBI taxonomy): Eukaryota > Metazoa > Chordata > Aves > Passeriformes > Rhagologus > Rhagologus leucostigma. The sequence goes on along the minus strand of VZTD01001501.1, from coordinate 481,388 downwards.
TTACCTGCAAACCTTGAGAGTTTGCAGTGGTCTTCTCATCCGAAAGAGGAAGGGATGGCCTGGGAGCAGTGGCTGCCCTTTCAATAATCATCCTCATGCTGCCTCTGACATTTAGCCAGAAATGTAACCCAAAACTTGAGTTGCACGAATCCGTAGAAGAGGGGGCCTAGGAGGTCTACTGGTGAAAATAGAAACAATAGTACATGTAGCCAATTCCCTTTCCAAAGTTTTCCTGGATTGCTCTTGAGGGCTATGGGTTTGAATGTCATGCGAAAGGAAGGATTGCAAGAGAGTTTTTAAATGAAAACAATCCCTGACTTTGTGAAATACCCAGTAATTTCAATCAGGATGACTTCACAAGAGGGTACAATTGAGCAGTATACCTGTGTGTGTGCGGTGTGTACGTACATGTCCTAATTTCTTTATATATATATATGTGTATATAGCATATAATTGCTTGTACTGGAAAGTTCAGTTCTGATACACGATTGGTTTCCCCCAACCTTACATGTCATCTGGGTGAGCAAGTCACTTGGCAATCTTGTGTCTCAAAGTCAGGCAGTTAATTCAGACTATGTTACAGCAAAACACTTCTCTCTTTTCACCTGCCTGCTCTAAATACGAGCCCATGTGATTTGGTAATTTGCATAACATCTTCTGACGAGCTGACTGAAGTCTTCTTGGGTGATTTGCTTCTCTTTGCAAAACAAAATGGGAGACGGTAACATCCAAGGGAATGAGTGTATCTATTTCCCTTGGATTAAGCAACTTCAGCTCTTGGAGCTCAGGTTCCTCTGGACATAGCAGGTTCAGAAACTGGGCAGCTGCCAATGAGAGACAGAGGCAGCAAACCTCTAAAGGGATCTGGAATTATGTCTAGTGGATCATCTCTCCAGCTTCCTGTTACACCAACCAGAAGGTGCTCTGAGATGCTCTGCTTCGCTAGACAGTGACAAAATGGCCCCCGTGCCACCCGTGTGTGACAACCAGGAGAATACACGAGCTGGGAGTTTAACTATGTGTTTCCTTCTCCTAAAATAACATTCAGTGGTGCTCTGCATCCTGTAGACCTGGGAAATAAGACAGATTAATCTTTGCTAGTATTATAAAAAATTTTTTCCTATGGATTATCTTTTCACAGAGCCATAAGCCTTTGAAAATTTGATCCCAATGTAACTTGCCTATGAAGTCAATTAGCTCCTAAAATGACAACACATTAGAAAGAGCTCAGAAGCTGATACAGAAACACCTTGTTTTATTAAGCCTGGCCAATTTTCTGTCAACAAAAATTAGGCTTCTGAAGTGATATGGAACAAGAATCAAACATGAAAGCATACAAGTATCCACTTTTGAGCCCTTGAACAGCTATAAGAATCCACTTCTTGGTATTTCTGCTACACAGAATGAATTTTCATTACCTGAAGTATCTATTATCTAATGAATAAAAAAACCCTGCATTATGCATTAAAGTGTAGTATGAACAAAAGCGCTGGAAAACTTACATTACTTCATGGTGAATTTTTGCGGCAGAAATGGTACTTTTATTGACTTCTGCAGCATGGATGAAGCACCACCAACCATGCTACTGAGTTTGCAGTCAAGCTTCAACTAGACTTCTGAACCACAGAAGAAATTAATTCCATGAATAAGCATGTGCTGGTCAGGGAACACATAATTTTTTCATCAAGATATCATGCTCCAGGTCCTTGGTTGTGTTTGAGGCATGCCATTCCCAAATCCTGGTTAGTTCATATGGAGTCCAAATTGAAGACATAGAGATCAAAAATGGCATAAACTGTCCAAAAACACCAAGTCCAGGTTTAAAGATATCAGGCCACCCCTGCTCTGGAAGGAAAGAATTGTGCATTAATCCAGCTGTAAGCAGAAAATTCACATAGTATATGCTCTGGGGAGCCTCCAAATTCTGGGACCTCCCTGATGGCTTTGGTCTTCCCTTTATGGCACTTTAGAGGAACTTTGTTAAAAATACATACCTTCATCTCCCAAGGAAAGAGGTCGTATTTTAAGCCTTGAAAGATCCATCTGTAGTTTGAGCCTTTGAGGATGGTGTTCCACATCCGTGTTGTGTTCTGCTCTCTTGGTAGCCGGTCATGCCTTTCCTACTGGCAGCAAACTGGACAGGAGGGTTTGCCAGCACATCTGAATTTACCACAAGGTGTGCCACACTTAATCCCAGCTACTCCACTTCAATTTCGCACACAGGGAGGTGGAGCCAAGTACTCTCCAGCTGTGCCCTTTCATGGAAAGGCAGCCTTAATGGAGATGTAGTTCTACGATACTAGGCTAAACACAGAGTTGGTTAGTAGCCTGAAGTACTTTGGCCTCTGCGTCAGCTGTAAGAAATAAAAGCAATTTAAGTGTTTGGGGAATGGTGGCAATAGCTGAATTACACCTTGGACCGCACAAAGAACAAGCACAAAGACCGAAAATGGCACAGCTCCAACAGAAAGAGGAGTGGCTGGGTCACAGCTGGGTCATGGCTGGGTCAAGTGTTTTTAACCTCAGGTAGCAGATGTGCCGATGTGCATGGAGCAGTGCTGTTAGCACTGAGCTCTGAAGAGGTGTGAGTAGCCATAAAGAAGAGCAAAATGTTGTTTATAGAAACCAAACAGCCAAGGCTGAATCTTCTGTGATAACAAATCCATAAAGTTGTACTGAAGCACTACTCATGAGGAGAGGGAGCTTGGCAGAGTGCCTGTGACTGTGGAAAGAATTGATATTTTCAGTTAGATGGCCAGAACAAAACAAAACAAAAAAGTCCGTTTGAGCTGTCCAAAACCTCTTTTCCCCTCTTTTTCAGCAAGGAAAGAGAAAAGGTCAGTGTAGGGCCAGTTTCCTATCTGGGCTCCAGGGTTATTCTTCATACTGAGGAGGATGCAGGTGGTGAGAAGGCTGCTGCTTTTCTCCTCCAAAGGCCAGTGGCTCAGGCCCTCTCTGCAATAGGAGTGGAGCATACTGAACCACCTTGACAGCAAGGAAAATAAGCTGGAGATGCATTAAAAGCCCCATCTACGCTTTGTGCCAGGTGCTATAAGTTCTGTGAAGAGACGTGCAGGGGAACAAGGTAAGTACCACCATGGAGAAGTGATCCAGAGAACAGGCATCCTTGGGTGCCTGATTTTTGACCCAAGGACATAATTAAAAGTCATGTGAAGAGAAGTCTGGAGAAGGGGTTCAGGCATGGGTTAGCACTTGAGGAAGAACCTTGGCACAAGGTCAGGCTCCAGAGAGGCAGATGGGAAATGTGGAATTACTCTGTGGGATGGAGTGGACGCAAGATGATCCGAAACACTGAAGACAGAGTGGGCAGAGATGCCTAGTTTTTGGCAGAGGGGGAGGGACAGAGAAAGGGGAAATTTCAAACATCAAAAAGTGGACTGAGACTGAAATGAGTAAATACTCACTGGCTCAGACAAGGTGAGAAGAATTGGGTGCTTTTACAGCAAGGGTGGCTGAGTGTCAGGTTTTTGTCCAAATATTCAAGCAACTTTTGCTCTGCATATTCAAGTACTTCTAGCTTGAGTGAAAGAATTTGAACAGAAAAGACAGTCAGTATCCAAAAATATCCTAAAGCTCAATAGCGAAATTTCCTTTCAAAACTACAAATCAGATGGAGAAGGCCCTGGAGCTCAACATTCCCCTATCCCTAATGTGTGTCCTCATACTTGGATGGCAAGTAAGCATGTAAAGATACATGTAAGGATGTATTGGAGGGGAGAGGGAAGAAGGAGGTAAAAGTGGGTTTCTTAATAAATAATCCAATTTTCAAAGATTCTGTGAAATCACAGAAACTGCAAAAGGAAAATCTCTGGGCTGAAAATGCTACTACCAAGTCCATTAAATGCATCTGCTTTTTACTTTTTTGTATTTCCTGAAAATAGTTGCTGAGTTGTTTTTACCGTCCTGAGACTGAAATGAACGACTTCCTGATAGAAGTATTTTTTGAGACTAGAAGCACTGCATATTTCAACTAAATAAATATTATTCAACATCAGCCGTGTAGAATATAGCACCATGCCCCTGTGCCAAAGCACATACAGAGATACCCAGCTTCTGTTGAAAACCATGTAAACGAAAAAAGCACAACCCCAATCTTGATTTAAGTGCCATAAATCTGGCTACCTGGCCTCTGTTCAAAGCTGTGTCTTCTTGCTTCTCTCTGCCTGGTAGTACGAGACAGCTGCCCTGAGTATGGGTGACAGTGGCACAGTCAGACAACAGGGCCCGGAATTATACAAATTCCTCTATTTCCTCCTCCTCCTGCCAAATCCCAGTAATTCAGATTATCATAAATGACTTCTTCCTAGGGAATGCTGAAAACCCTCTCCAGCAAATATGATTTCATACACTATGATCTGGTTTTATATAGCTTAATGAAATTTTTTTAAATGGTTTTCAGCAGAAAAGCAAACACAAATAAGCTCTCAGCCTCTTCAAAATCCTCCTCAAATCCAAGTCTATGCAACCTTAATTAGCAGCAATATATAATAGCACTGATTTAGAGCCTGTTGTGAATTTGTCTGCACCATTGAAAAGAACACAGTACACTAGGGACCTAATCCCAGCCTGAAGGATGTCTAGTAACACCATCTCATTTCCCAAGCCAGGCTAAGTGAAACCTGGATTTTCTGTCGTAGATAGGTAGCAAAATGTATCTTAAATATTAGGGCCTCCCTTTCAATGAAGCGAGTCATGATAAAGAATAACCAGGTCCCACGAGTTTCTGTGATGATCTTTTTTTTTCTTTTTCCCTAGCACCAGTAATGATCATGCAACATTTAAGTAGAGAGACCAGAGCACTTTTACAGCCCACACCTGCTGGAGGCTCTACTCCCAGCATGAGCTGGGCACCACTTGGACTGCTCCAGAGGCCTGCTTCCATCTTATACCATGTGTAGTGCCATGTAAATCCTCTTCCAAACTCCCAGTACTCTCCTTCTGCTCCCCAGATCTGCTCTGAAGAGCAGGAGCATCCACAGAAGAGCCCTGTTTCTGTGGCATGATCCTGCTTTTACCAGTGCAATAATTAAGATGGCAAGTCTTGGTTTTCAAAAAAAAATCTCTGACTTGAGAAGTAGCCATTAAAAAAAAAAATCTGTTTATTTCCTGTCTCCTACTCAGATCAGTCTGAAAATGAAACACTATGCAAGCACAAAAAGTTATTATGTGACTCGCAGCCTCCAGCTATTCTGACTTCACTGGATGCCTTACAAGCATCTATTGTTCTTGGAAATAGTCTGAGATGTGCTTTCCAGAGAGATTATTATATATTCTTGCTATGAGGAGGGAAAAACGTTCTGATAGTGTGTCATGTCATTTCTTTAGTGGTATTTGGATGCAATATACCGTGGAAGTGTGACAGGGAAGAAAACAAACCTGTTATATGACTAGTGGTGCTGAACCACATACACTATGGACCCAAGAGCCTGTCTTTAACTCGTGGCTGACTGACTCCACCTCCGTGCTCCTTGCCAGCTCTCAGTACCTGTACCCTCCAAAGTAGTAAACCTTTCTAAAGCAAAAGCCCCTTTGCTGATTGCAGAAGATAAATCCTCCCTCACCTGCCTCCCCTCAGCAGCTGCACTCGCATCCGCAGGGCTGACTCCACCTCCACCTGTAAAGCTGCTCCTGCAGAGGGCAAGTCTCCTGCTGTCACTGTGCTCTGGCAAACCCCGGGAGAGGGGCAGAAGCTTTCATGCAGACCTCACCAAGGTCTGATTTCAGCCTTCTGTTTGTGCTGGGGTGGGTTGCTCATATGGTTGGCCTGTATGTGGGAACCTGTAGCAGATGCTGCCAATGGGATGCTCCCTGAAAGCTCATGCAGAGCATTTCATCCACACAGCCAGCCATAAACTTGTTCTGAGAGACAGTAACCAAATATTTAAAAACGGGCTATGACTGCACACCACAAGATCCAGCACTATGATATTGCCAGTTTCAGTGACCTTGAAAGAATAAGGTTTGATCCCTCACAGTGCTGTGTGGGTTGGTGTTATATAAACAAGCTTTCACACCTGCTAGAACTAAAGATGGAACAATTTTCCTTTTGGAACTAGCTTTTGGGGAAAGGAAAAAAGCTCCTCAGAGAAGGAGGGCATTATCTTGGTTGAGGAGGGCTGGGATCTAGATCCAGACAACACGGCGTTATATTGTGGTGAGAACAAAGGCTTCCTCCTCACCTCCCCACTGATCCTCACAAACAACACACAACTGTATTTCCAGTGGTTGTGATGGGCCACTAGACAGCGGCATTCCACGCTATCATTGAAAGCAGTAGGGCAAGAAAAAGGCAGCAAACAGCGGGAAACAGGGCTACTTTCTCCTTCGCACCAGAACTTCAGCTGTTTGTGCTAGATCCCACCTCTCCCACACACCCTTTTCAGAGATGGGCAGGAGGATGCTCACCGCAGTGGTCCTGGTTGTTCCCACCAGGCTGGTGTTGGCAGGATGGATGAGGAAATGCTACAGGCTCCTCTTTCCTGGTTAGATTTAATCTAGAGAAGAAATGACACATATTGTATCATAGTGGATTATGATTTAACCAGCAGGTCATGCTGAGATTTTATATTCTGGATAGCAGCTAAATGCTTTTGAAGTCTTGTAATCTCATACAGCGCAGAGGTGGGAAGCTAAAAACAAGATAGTGGCAAAACATACGGAGGGAAATCACAGTCTCTATAACGTAAGAACAGCAGCTCTCCCTCAGATTTTGTTTTTGTGTTTCTTTTTGGCCACAGGTTGCAGAAAACTTGTTACAATGTTCACTTAGCTCTGGAATGCTGTTTGAGTTATGGCACTGTCCTCCAATGACTCTCCCAACATGAGTCTCTTGAGGGAATCACAACAGGCTCCTCCAGGAGAACAGTCAGGCAGAGAGGGAAAGCAAACCAGACCAAAGAGGGTATGGAAGGGTGGGGTGGGCCTTGCCAGCCTCTATGTGAGAAACTTGAGCAAATGTCTATTTATTCTGCCCCTGTGAATCTCCGGACACAACACCCTGTGAGGGTGGGGGTGTGGCTGACAGCTGCTGCAGAGAGATGATGACTTTAAAGCTGAAATATTTGCATCAAAGCAAAGGCGCTGCAACCAGGGCAGGAGTTATCCCCGGGCTAATCTCAGCTCAATCTCAGATGGGAAAGCCAAAAGAACAATAGCCCAGTGCTTCCCTGAGAGACTGTTCACAGAGAGGGGGATTTTNAAATAAAATAAAATAAAATAAAATAAAATAAAATAAAATAAAATCCAGGCCTTGAAAAGAACAGGGAGACAAGCAGGTTTAGGGTAACTGAGCAGGAAGACTGAGTGACCTGATCTGTTTCCTCCAACAAATTGTTTCCCTCCTTTTCTCCATGGGTGTCTGTGAAGACAAAGAAACCCACGTCTCCCATCCCAGGGTGCTTGAGGTAGAATGAACCCCATCAACCTGCAGTGCTACAGGGTACAGGGGGCCCTCACTGGTTCAAAACACTTCATACAAAATGTCTTGAAAAGCCTTTATGGACACTCCAAACTGATCTGCATCACTAATAAGACATTATGAACTTTTACAGCTTCTCTTCTAAGACAAAAGGCCATAAAATGTTTCCTCACAGCACCCCTGTGAGATCAGCAGACATTATAATCTTTATTTTATTGGAATAGGAATAGACAGGGAGAGGGCATGGGACACTTCAGAATTCATATCCTTGTGATAATTAGATGTCACAAACATAATGAGGAAAAATCACCGGAAGTTAAGCACCTACACCAGTGCTTTAAAACTTAAAGGGTCTGGACAAAATGACTTTTGGTTTTTTTCTGTAAGTCTCTGACACAGCAGAGATGTCCTGTATCCAAAAGACGTTTCCCAAAAGAGGTTATGCTAATAGCAGGCTATTAACACAAGCAAGCCCATCAACACTGACATGAGATTGCAGCCTTCTACCTTGGCTGAGTGATCACTGACCTAAGTCTCCTTTTTCCAAGTGGCAACGACCACTGCTCTACACCAGACATGACATTTCAGTGTTATTTTCACCCCACCCACGCTGTACTGAGAGTCAAGAGGCACAAATGGGCTTCACCATCCAAAATGTAGGACCTTTAATGGACTAAGCCCCTTGCTGTTACTCTGATACAATGCAAAATTAAGCTTCACGTGAAATTCAGTGGCAAAAAGGTGAAAGGAGAACGACAGAGATACCTTGACCAAGAAAGCCCCCTTCTGCTTTGAGGTCACGTTGGAGATGAAGGAGGGCATGAATATTCACAAATATTTTAATTAAAATTCTTCGGATTCTGTGAGTCAGGTAGAGAAGTTTATAGCCTGCCATGCTAGAACTGAAGGTTATTGGCCTGTGAGTAGTCAAGGTGCCTCAGAGACACAGGAGTAAGAACTAAAGCTCAGAAAGTGACTCGCAACTAATATTTTTTTGATGACTTTCACCTTTGTCTGACAACTCTCTATAAACAGATTGCAACATTCTCTAATTTATTCATTATTTATGCTCAACAGTAACATCAGCAGATAATGCCTTCCCCATAGAGCAGTCCATTACAAATTATAATATGCAATATTTGTTATATCCATCTATTTCCCTTTCTAGTCCCTGGTAAGAGGAGTTAGGTAACAAAATCAAACAGTGCAAATTTTACAAGAATATAAACTATTCAGAATTCACTGATGGTCAGTAGATGAACATCTCTGTTTAAAATTCACTTGGCAAGCCCTCATTCTTATAGAGCTTGAATATACAAATAAATGCAGAAGTCAAACACAGAAGGACTGCTGAACTCAATCAAATCAAAATTCACTTTCAAATTCAAATTATTACATACTTCTTTTTTTTCTATTTTCCTCCTCACTCCACTCAGCTGAATAGCAAAAAGGTACTAAACACAGCAACTTCAGGTCCAGAATGGTCTCATGAATCTTTCTCTCTTTTTTCCAAATTCCAGGCTCTCCAGGCATGTCATCAAACTGTGGTCTGCCCACCTGGAAGTCACCTGAAAGTGGCTTACCTACACAAGCCACACTATCTACTGTGGGGATGGATGTGTCCTACTATGTGGTATGTGCAAATATGTGCCTGGAGGCTGAAAGTGAGCTTGGGAAACCTGTGCCTTTCCGAATGGATACGACATACACTCTGCACTCTTACACAGTAGCAAACCCCATGTGTCCTGAGACCTTCCTTTATATTCCCTGCAACAGTACTGCACACTGCATTTCAAACGTTCCCGTCTGAACGATGTCGTCTACCCAAGCTCATGACAATTGGGTACCAGGGCAATACTAAGGCTTTTTTAGCTACAGGGAAATATTTAGCAGGGCAGGGTCTTCACTGCACAGACCTAGAAAGGCTGAATCTTCTTCTAAAATGCAAATTTATGTGCACCATTTTGCTCCAAAGAAGTCTTGAAGTAAAAGCACTTATTGTGGATAAATATTGTATGTTCTCGGTTAGCTGTAATTCGTACAAATCTTCCTCTGCCTTGAGATCTTGAGGCAAAAGGTAGCAAAAAGAGACAAATATAAAAGCTTTTTTTTCCCAAAAGAACTACGCTTTTGAAATTAGTCACACAGATCCTAATCCCGTGCCTGTACTACCTATGCTGAAAGTCAGAGATTTTGTTTTATTGAATGACTTGAATGCCCAGCTGCTTTTTTAAAATCAAAACAAAACCATGTAGTGGTCTCCAGCATGGCCCAGCACCTGTGTAATTGCGACCACAGGACGTCGATTTTTTTCCACTGCTGTAGAATAATGTAATTTCATAGACAGATTCAGCTCCTTTGTGCTTCAGTGCGAGGAATAATGACTGCTCGCTGGAGGCCGGATCTCGCGCACCTTGAACAGATGAGCTATCCCCATTGGTTTCAGGCTGTCACTGTAAGTTCCTCCACTTCCTTGTAGTGTTTGCATCAGCGCATGTGCTCCAAGCGTGTTTGCTGGGTGAGGCTGAAGATCAGAAGTAGCAGTCACGGCGGAGCTGTCTGCACACACCGCTTTGGGGAGGAAGTGTTGGAGTGGAGATGTCAAAAAGTGATGAGCCTTACAAATATTTTTATCTCACGCTCCACTACAAGCTTTGCTTCCTGCAACGGAATGCTGGCACAATGGAGACGCTTTCATATTAACTCCAAGCAGTCTGCATGACAAAAGTCTTTGTTGCCATGTGAGCTATCAAAGCTCCCTCTGTGTTTAAAAAAAAGTGTTACAAAATTTTTGGTGTTCTTGAGTTGCTTGGGTTCATTCACTCATTCCCCTGCTCTTGTGGCTCTTTGAATTCTCTTTCCACCAAAACATTCAGGCTTAATATTCCCAAAATAGCTGTCAGCAGGAAATGTTAGGAGTTCTCAGTCTGAGAAATAACAGGGCCGTCTGTTGATCTGAATCACCGAGGGTGGGATTTTCAGTCTATGTGTTGCTGAAGAGGAGGAGGGAGAGACAGTGGTGGAACAAGCGCCTCTTCCAGCAGCTCCCTGAGGGGTTTGCAGCGACGTTTGGGAGGGTGGAGGTGGCTGCAAACCTTCACAAGTCACTCACTGTGGCTCTCAAGCACGGTGTGAGACGTGTAAACTGTGCACTCGTTGTCAGCAGAAAGTCCTCTGCACCTCCTGAGCAAAAGTAAATAAATAAATAAGCTAACAAAGAGGAAACTGAGATCAGCTCTTTCTTGGACTCTACAGGGAACCCACTCCAGTACCCACTGACACTAGAGGAAATACTCTTTTGGACTTCACCATGATTTGGAACAAGCCTCGGGTGTTCCTTTGTCTCTTTTGTTCTGGAAAATAATTAATGGCATCTGATCTTTACTTGTCAGCAAAGCTGCTTTTCCCATGTGCTCTTGAACTTGAATACTCATCAGTCCTCCAGAGTTTCTGAATTAATGAGTATGGCACAAGCATCTCCTTCCTTGACTTAGGTCACTCTCTCCCTCCAGCAAACAAGGTGTTTGCCATAATAAGTCCTCTGCAAAAGTGAATAGTTTTGCTTCACGGGAATCTGAATAAATGTGTTCTTCATCTTTAACCCACATGGCCCATCATTCCCAGCTAATGGCAAAGGTCTTGTTAAAAAGTGGTGAATGAGGCAGGAGCAAGCTGCCAGCTGCTCTGCAGCCCAGGGATTGAGGTGCCATGTGTGGTTTCAGAGTCACACTCAGACATGGTGCTGGCTGGCCTTAAAATCTCTCCTCCCACTGAGGCTGTGGTGTTACATCAGTCAGCATTTACAAGGTGCTGTGACACTCCAACGCAGCGTACCTGGAAAAACCTAACCTTATGGATTTGTGCTGTGACCCACTACAAGCTTCTGGAAATAAAGCCATTCCCAGTTATTATCTTGGCACAGTTTCACTCCTCGCTGCAAATGCTTCCCACATTTCTGAGCACAGCAGTCCCCTACTCATGCACCCCGTCACCTTATTGAAACCAGACACGAGTCAGATACGGCAACGATTAACATGATGCATTCCCTTTCCCAGACTTAGCGCCTCAAAGCAAGAAGAGCTCAGTTTCCTGTCAGAGCTGAATTAATGAGAGGGGAGATTGCAAGACAGTCAGATACCAGTCAGCTCAGCAGAAAAAGGAACAGACTGCCTGACTCGTTGTGTGCCTGACAATAGAAGTTTCCAGCTTCATGAGGAATGTAGGAGAGGATGGACGTCATGCTAAGCCTCAGAGAAAACAGAGTGAGAGGTACATAAACACCTCAGCAAAAAGCACTGAAAGTGCTTACAGTCATCACTGACTCCGTAATGTATATCTTGGTTTAACAGGTGAGCCCCGAGATCACACCTGGCTGTATCCCCCTTGGTAGGGCACAGCAGCATCCTGTATCTCATTCGTGTATGGGAGCACATTCAGAGATCAATACTGGACTTCCAGGCACTTTCCTCTATCCTGCTTTCCCTCACTGGGGTATAAGGTTTCCCCAGATGAGTGAGTAGCAAGGCTCCTGCTAACTGCGTGTACATCTTAATGATCACGCGGAATGGTAATTAGGTGAACATACATTGCAGAAAATGATCTTTGTTAATTAGAGAAGGATGTTAGACATCAGCAATGCTATTTTCCACTGAAACTTTCCCATTTATATACAACAGAAGTTTAGTTATGCTAGGCATATCAGATTCAAGAAGGTAATGTAACCTGTTACATATTCATAAGGGGCTAATCTTGCAAGGAATAGAGATTCCTCCTCAGAGGCCTTGCTACAAGGGCTTTCTACAGGGGAGAACCATGGCCAAGTGCACTGGCAATGCCAGGGAAGAGCTCACCTGTGGCAGAAAGCAGGACTGCCCACAGCTGGGGCAGGACAGACCGCCCACACCTCTGGGAAAGCCCTACTGACATTAGTGACACCCAGGCTCTGTGAGCACCCACATGAACCGTCACCATTTGTACAGGAGTTGATCACAGGTGTGGGCCAGATGTCCCAAACATACATGGTTATCCTTGAGCAAGCCGTGTTTGTGTGCCCTAAGAGCAGGAACAACTCAGTGAAGATGCATCATCATTTATCCATCCTGAAGGACATTCCCACTAATTCTTCCTCCTGAAGGATCCAGGTATGCAGAGAGAAACAGAATTAAGTGGTCCCAGGTGCTTCATTCAGCGCAGAACACACTAAAGAACTTGGAGATCCCAGAGCAGAGGAAGTTGAAGTGTACAAGTTCGGGTGGAGACCAAGAAAGAAGTATTACTTCTGTGAACTCTTTCTCCAGGTGTTGGAAGGAAAGAGCTTTTGAAAACAGCTGCCAATGTCTGGGTATCTCGTCTACTGCCACCATCTGAGTCCTTCCAGAAGAAATACCAGGTGAAGTCACCACTAGCAGACAACCCCTGGAGAGGACAGAAAAGCACTCTGCTGCCTACTACTCAGGAAGAGCCAGAAGGGAGCAAGGATTGTCCTTGTAACATCTATCCCCTCTGCTCCCTCCGTGAGTTTGTCCCCATTTCAGTGCTCACTGGAACCACCCCCACTTTGTGCCCTGCATCCACCTCTGCCTCTCCAGCAACTCCTACTTTCCTCTAGAAAAGGTGTCATTAAACAGCAGCACAGATATGGGTGAATTACCACAGCTCTGTGCTGGGACGAAAGAGCCTGAAGCATCACAGTCCACTTGCCAAGCTTGGCTCAGAGCACAGTATTACAGACTTCCCAGCAGTTACTTCTGGAGATCAGAAGGCCTGGAGAGCTGAGAAGACCAAGGAATTGCTGTTTCTTACAGGACATCTCTTCCCACAGCATACCGAGAAGAAAGTAGTATTTATAGCTTGTGGGACACAGCTTCAAGGTCAGCTGCGGTCTGGCTTATACTCAGCCTGCCCACAGCTTCTTTCCCTGGTTGAAAAGCCTGAGGAATCCAGTAAGGGCTGTGCTGCAGAGGTACAACCCAGGTGCTGGAAACCTGCACAGATGGTGTCTTTGGAGAACGGACTGTATCTGAATGCAAGCTGAGCAACGAAAGGAAAAGTCTCTGCATGGGGTCTGGTGTATTCATTGTACTGCCAGTCACTATTCTCTCTGCTTCTTCTTCCAGGTTGATATATCCGATATTAATGAGGCATTTATACTCCATCTTGGAACCCTTTAAGAACATAAATTTACTCCTAATGGAGTGTACTGTTAAATTAATTAATATAATTTAAATTTTTTTTTGTTTTGGGGAGGATGATGTCTAGCAGGGCTCTTTTTGTCCCCTCTGGAGCAATACAGCAAACAGCAGCAGGCTGGATATTTTGCGCTGCCCACAGTCTGGCTAATCAGTACGGCTGGCTCTCAGTAAGCAGGAGCATGTGCTTGCACAATATCATGTGTTTCTCAGAATACTCTGGGAATATCAGTGACGCGGGAAGTGACAAGAGTATCGGTGACACCGGGACAAAGAGAAATTAACTGTGAGCTGGTGAAAACCACAAAAGGAAATACATTTTCCACTCTAATGGTCCTTCCTGAGTCAAATGTCCAAGCCACAGAATTTGTTGACCTGCAGCATTTGTTTTCACAGATGCTAAAACGCAACCGTAGCCAAACGCACCGTGTCTCCCATGTGTGGTGGCTGCCATTCGGCCACCGTGCGTGGGTTCTTACCCCCCTACACAGAGATGAAGAACCATTACATCAATTCATCCCATGTGACAGAGAAGGCAGCTCTTACTGCTCTAAATACTAAAGGAGTATGGGTCTTAGGAAGAAATAACAGGAGTAAAGTCTCCCCTCAGAAGAGCTGAGCTGAAAAGAAAGCTCAGGCTCAAGAATGTTTATTTCACACAAGCGAATAATGAAGAAAACCCCCAATCTGTATGCATGCACTATGGTAGGAGCAGAAAACAATATGGGCCTAGAGGAATATCTGGCCACAAAAATGCAGAGATTTTAAAATACACAGGCACACAGGTTCATGTGTTCACAGACCCAAGCTGGAGCTCCTCCTGGCAGAAGAGACTGTCAGGGATACGCAGAATTATTTCCTCTCAGTTTTGCATTACAACCTTGCGGGTCTTTAACACTAGGACTTTGATAACGTTTTCCAGCGAGGAAAAGAAAGCGCAAAGTTCAAAGAGGCTCGAATATCACAGATGATTTATACTCTGCTTGCCAAGACTCTCGCTCTTGCAGCATGCTCCTCCAGAAGGCAGCAGCAGCCAGTTTTGTGCATCTGATTTGGTCGGGTTTAGAGGTGGGGACAAAGGATCATCTGTGCATCTTTTCAGTCTGAAGCCTGCTATTACCTGCCTGCTCAGGATGTTATCGTTGCTCTCTTAGGAAGCATGCCTGGATTACAGAAGAGGCATGAACTGCATTAATTCTGCCCAGCACCTGGGTATTCAGTACTCCTTAGTGCTAATATTTACTGTGCATAATTGTATCACAGCAGTGGACACTGGACACACCAGCAGCTGTGCAGGGAATATTTGGAGATACAGCTCTTAAGGGCAGAGAGGAGTTTTGAGATTGAAGGACAGATATTTTGGAACGGATGGGTCAGTGCCCAAATCATTTCACCATAAACTGTCATTAGATTTAAGAGGTGGAGGTGGGTTCATCCACCTTTTACAGATTTTCAGCAGTCTCTAAAGATTTATTGGATGTCGAAATGGTGTTAAATATTTCTTATAGCTGTGATGACTTCTTGTTTTGCCCCATTGTTTTTTTGTATTTTTCTTTAATAGAAGTGTGCTTTCTGAACCATGACTGGTTCAAAAGAGGTGCAAGAAGTGGAGCTCGTGGAAGCTCTAGCAGAGGAGTAACAGAAACCAGCACGAGCCCTGCTGGGGAATGCACGTGGTCTCAACATGGAGAGCAAACCGCATGAGACAATGCCATTATTCCGTCCTGCCTCCATCAGCTCAGGCTGTGGGGTCTGCTCCTCCCTCTGAGGACTTTGGCCAAAATCCCAGACATGCAGTAGCTGCTGTGGGGGGTCTCTCACAGCACATCCTCATGCTGTTTTTGTCAGGACCAACCTGAGTTCTCATCAGGGCTGACTGTGCTGCGCCTCAAAATCCTCAGATGAGTAGCAAAACTTTTTCCCCTGTGAATTCCAACGAAAATACTTTGTCTGCACCCATGCATAGCACACTATCACCTCCCTCCAGCAGACCTGAAGTGGAAGATTTCTGACCCAGCGCAGAGCAGGGTCCCAGGTGCTGGTGGGGCCAAGAGCATTGCCAAGCTGCAGTGCCAGCCCCTTGCAACTGCTGTCCTGCCTGTCTCCGGTGCCTGCCTCATCCTGCCGTGTCCCCAGTGCCAGTCATGCCTTTGCAGGCAGGTGCCTGGCACGATGTTTAGCCCAAGCTGTGCACGAGGGCTTTTTTCTCCCTCACTCCATGTAGGCGGCATGGTAATCTAATAAGCAAACTGATGTTTTGAAGGCTACAACGTCAGCAGAGGGAATGTAGCAGCAAGGAGGGGAAAGTGTCACGCCAGCGAGCAGCTTTCACTGCCTGATGTGAGGCAGGGAAAGCTTCCAGAGGAAAAATGCCACTCCCAGCTAAAAATAAAGTCAGCCCAGGAAGCCTAAATCCAACAGCTTGTCTGCTGCTAACTGAAGCAGCACTAGCTGAGAGAGAAGATATTGATCGGCTTCTGCAAGGAGGTAACAGAATGCCTTCTGCATTTGAATATATTTCATATTTACTTGTTCGTGATGGAGTACAAATTGTGAGGGCTTGGCTGTTTTGACAGCAGGATGAGATCTTTTCATGCAAATAGTAGAGTTGAAAACTCAAGATGACACCTACCTGAAGGGAATGATTTCCTGCTTGAGTGATGCAGGCTTTGGGTTCAGAAACCCGAGTTCTGCTTCACAGATACCTGCAAGGGCTGGGTGTTGGTGCTTGACCCTCTCCTGGAACTGATGCAGGGTTTCCCTCTACCCTACCTGCCTCCACTGCAGAGGAAACTAATATTTGCCTGCATGGGTGTCTTGGAGGCTACATGCTGTCCTGCTTACAAAAAGAACTTCTCTCCGAAGGCATTAGAACCTGCTTTCAGTGCCCAACCATTATTGATGTACTGACAGCATCACCCTTCCTCAGGTTTCTCAGGGACAGCGACAATCTCACTCTTCATAAATGCCATTCAGGGGAGAACTTAAAAGGCAAAAACCTGTAAGAGACGTTTATTACGCAAACAAGCAAAAAATAGCTAACGTACACATTTCGTTGGAATGAATACATGACCAAAATCACTCTGGGGACCTGCCTGTTACTTAACAGCCACTCAAACTTATGTCCTCAACGTTTATGGAGCCATTAGTGGTTCCCAAGCACTTTCTTGCTCTCCACTCATTCGGCAGCTATATGAAACACCTACAATGCAGGGTCCTGTGTACACCTGTAGCCTTCGCAAACTGCCTGTAATGACACTCTCAACAGTAAGAGGCCATCAGACTTCCACATAGGGAGGACAAAGTGGCAGAAAGGAGCAAGGAGACCGCATCGTATCTGCACAAAGGACCGATCTTCCTTTTATATTCAACAG
The DNA here is from genome assembly GCA_013397725.1 of Rhagologus leucostigma. Lineage (NCBI taxonomy): Eukaryota > Metazoa > Chordata > Aves > Passeriformes > Rhagologus > Rhagologus leucostigma. The sequence continues at coordinate 464,388 of VZTD01001501.1, read as the reverse complement.
CTTGTGTCAGATATTCTCATTCTATTTTGTCCCAGCAAAGCCCTTAAAGAAAATCACTGTTGTGGTAGAAATTAGCACCACAAAATTCACCAGAAACCATGCATCTGTTTCTGGGCGCTCCCTCTGACAGCACAGGGTGCTGTGAACAGGAGAGGTTCCTTTAAGAGAACAATTTGCAGCAAGATTACTGCTAAGCCTTTTTCAGAAACGCAGACATTTCCTAGGGCAAAAGAGGTTCCCGGTACAAAAGGTGGAGGGAATCTTTTGTCATGAAAATCTCAGTCATTTTCGCAACACACCAGATTCCCCAGCAGCGTGGCGAGTACAAGCACATGAGACTCGACGCCTGCTGGAGTCATAGCAATGGGGAGAGAAAAGCTTAACACTCATGGCACTGTTCCCCGTATTCAAAGGCTCTCAGAGGAAACTGCCAGGAAAGCAAATATGGTTTTAAGCGGGGATGTCTCCAGAGACATAAAAATCTTTTTACTGGATGTTCTGAATACAGTTGTGAGTCTCAGAAATCCTGATAAGAAAGTTCCTGCTGAGATGTTCTGTCGAAGTTAAAATGTCTGTACGGAGCCACGGGAAATCAGCAAATAAAATGTGCATTAGAGACTCACCATGCACATTTTCAAGTCTTTGGAGAATTATATTTCGTGCAGAAGAGGAAGAAGAATTTATGGAGATTTACAGAACCGGTAAACATATTTATTTTGATTATGAATATCATAACCATGTATGTTGTACGTGAGTGCTAATCCATGCATTAAGATGTGAGGATTTTGCTGTGTTTTTCTTGGCTGTTTACAAAAAATAAGAAAATTGCTTCATTGATTTGTGACCTCATCCCCTTTACTCAGCCATGACCCCTGTACTCAGCTCCTGCATTCAGCTGTGACTCAGAGATTTCCAAAGCATGAGGACTTTCAGTTCCCAGGACATACCTTTAATCCACCTCTAATTTTAATGAACCAGAAACAGAACAAGGAACAGAAAAAGGTGATTGAAAACCAGGTCAGCTTCTCCAGAGGTTCTCTGATGGCTGGGGACTAGGAAACCCAGCTAGAGCACAGCAGTATGCTGCTGCCATGGTGCCTGCAACTCATTTTAGCACAGAAAACTCATTTTAGCACAGAAGCATCTCGTGTTTCAAATACCCACTTTGGATGTGCCTTTAGCACACGAGGCAGACAGTGACACTCTCAAAGTGCTTGTATGCATGCTGTTTTTATCTACCGTCACCAAAAATGTAAAAAGTGGAGAGGAAAAGGAAGAGATTTGGGGATTTTGGTATGAACAAAATCAGGCTTATGCTCTGTTCATGAAGGGAGATACTGACACAACTTCCAGGGCTGTGGGCTAGGTAGACAAAATCCAGTGGATAGAATCATAGAACCATGAAGGTTGGAAAAGACCTCCAAGACCATCTAGTCCAACCTTGCCCTAGAGGGTAAGACCAGGATCTGAGAGGAAGAAAAAACTGACATCACAGTCACCAGGCTTCTGCCTGCAGTGGCAGAGGAGGGAAGACAAGCAGCAAGGAGGCATTCACACCACGAAGTCTTGTGGTGAGGGCAATGTGGTGCTGCCTGCACCAGCTGCCTTCCCTTCTTTCCTCCTCCACCCTGCCCTCATGCCATCCTGGGAAAACAACTCCCCGTGCAGCTGGGGCAGCTTCATTCCAGTACACAAACCTCTTCATAGCACAGCTGGGAACTGGTGAGTGGGAAAAGAAAGGGAAACCCAGTAAGAAACCAAGGTCCGACAAGCACATGACTGTGCATAAATCACTGAGCAGCAGAAATCACTGAGAGATGTTTGCAAAACACCAATGCAGCTATGGGCTGCAAAAAAGTATGGGGTTGAAACCAGACCTTGCTTCATCAAACAGTTTTTTGGAGAAGAGAATGGACATTTTTGGGGAAAGGAATGCAAATGATGAAATAAATGTGAAATAGGAAAAAATACCATGTATTTGTTTATAATTTTTGTAGAGATGGGCCAACAGAGGACTTTGCTGCAATCCCTGAGGAGGCTGGCTTTCCATCTGAGGCACAGGGAATTCATGTAAACAGGAAACAGCGAGCAGCTCGCTCATCACTAAGGGATAAAAAACCGCTTTGGCCGGGCCCTGATCTATATAATGACACATTTATATGGTCGAGATAAGACAATCCAGAGGCAGTGACTTTGCTCTAATCTAGCCACCTGATTAATACGTCTGCAGTTAACAGGACACAGGACTCAATAAAGGCAGTGAGTGGGAAGGAGATAAGCAAGGGCGCAGCTATATGTTTGTTCAGGTGTTTGTATGACAAACATTTTACACCTGCAGTCTTCCTTTGTTTTTAATACATTCGCCTTCCATTCACTGGAGGTTCAGGTCTCTACTGCTGCCTCTTCAGAGAAGCGAATAAATGGCTCTTCTAGCATCAGGGCTAGGCAAAACAAGAGGCTTGTTTATGTGCCCCATGGGCACTCCATCGCCAGGGAGTCAGGCGGCCTGAGAGACAGCTCACCGGGGCTGAACTAATACAGAAATGGGAATTTCTGGGGTAAACTCTGCCTCATTTTATGAGCCAGTCTCTCATTCAATCCACACCAGTAAAACCCCTCAGCACTGCAGAACTGATATCTGGGAGAAGCTGTGCTGCCTCCAGTCCCAGTGACTGATGGGACTTCGGGCAATAAGGATCCCTGAAAATCAGACTAGTGGCTTTTATGCTTTTTTATATTTTTTTTCAGGGGATTTCCTAAAATGGAATCATTATCTTATTAATCCTTCAGCCACAACAATCTCAGAGCAGATTTTTGGCTTATTAAAAAAAATATGGTATGTCAGGCAGTGCCTAGCTAAGATACAATAAACTCTATTTAAAAAAACTAAGTTGATGAAAAATAAAACCTGATTTTCTAGATCTTTTATGTACTTTAGAATCACTTAGCATCACGATAATGGTATACTAAGTGGTATAAAATTTACTAGGCTTTTTTTTATTGTTTTCCTTTTGTATCAATGCAAAAGACTGCAGCCAGCAAGAAAAGAAAACTGAACCATGATTAATGTCCTGTATCTCTGTGAGACTCAGCTCTGCTGTGGACCTCCTCTCTCCCCAAAGTCCACCTGAAGCTTTTTAAGATTTCAAGGCAGACTGGACCCCACTTGCTTCTCCATTCTGGGGAAAATAAAGAAACAGGGAGAGGACACATTTAACCCTGGCTCACTGAGGCTTCAGGAGATCCGAAAGATAAAGCAGGTGTCTGCCAGTGAGTACGCTTCGGACAGCCCATAGGAGGGGATCATGGATGACTTGTTATCATTCTGCTCCCCATCACCATTCCTTTCTAACCCTGACAGAGAAACTGCGTAAGGCCAGGCTAATGTGTGGGACAGACTGACAGTCCTTGGCAGATGGCAGCAGCAGCTTAGCAGCAGGGGAAAAGAAATACTCAATAAAAAATCTTCAGAAAGGATTAGAGGAAGACTAAATTTTCAATCGTAAAAATGCAGAAAGATTTAGGTCTATGCCATTTCCCTTGTCGCATCTTTTTCTTTCGAGTAAGTTCAGTGAAATCCTGTCCCTGGTTCTGACAGGAAGATTTCCACTGATTTCGGTGGGGATCTACAATGTCTCCCTCTGCATACTCAGACTTTATGTCTGCTGTACTTTCAGCGAGACTGAAAACTGCGCGCCAGAAAATCAGTGAGGGCAGTCTGGTGCAACAGCCATACCCAGCTCAGGGTCTGGTTCTGCCTTTCTTAATTGCCTTTTGTGGCTTCACAAAAATTCTGGCAAAACTGACCACAAAAATGAAAGGGTGTGAAGAAGCAATTTAAACTCCAACATCTGCTGCAGCTTTCAGCAAGATGTCAACAAAAAATTCACGGCAACATCTGATCTCTCCTTCCCTCCCCTTCCACCCAAGAGGCTGCCTTTGCTCCATATCCCATCCAGGACAGTGACCAGGACAATCCATCCTGCTCTTGGCAGCAGTGGCCCCATAGGAGCAGTGGTCAGTGCAAGCTCCGGGTATGTGCCTGCATGCCTCTGCGTTGATGCTGTGGATGTGAATGCTCCTCCTTACCTAGAATTAGCTTCCATCCATTCTGATTTGCCGATGGTGTGAATTCAGAAAGGAGCGTCGTGACCAGCAGATGATACAGGGGTGGTTTAGTGAACTGGGAATGAAAGCATGGAAAGAAACAGGAGGGGAGAAGAGAATTTCTTCCACAAGAAAGACATCTTCACAGCAAAATAAGGGACATCTGGCCGAGATGTGGTTTCATCAGCAGAGATACCCGCAGCACAGCATGAGCTTCCCACCAGCTGGAAAAGGCAGCATGTATCCCTGGTTCTGGGTGTCCCTCTGACAGCTTGCTCTGCAGCCCCACGGCTACATCTGCCCTCCTATTGTTTTTCATGCTCAGGAGATCAGCCTCACAGAGATATGCCTGTCCTCACGTCACTCACAGCGCAGTAGTGCACATGGATCCATTCGAGATCTTGCCTTTCATACCGGCTCTTATTCAGTTGTATAATTTCTTCTAAACAAAGCCACCCATGCTGCTGGGGGAAGGGTAAGCAAAATGAACTTTTACTCTGGAGATAGATAGAAAACAGAACAGGATTCCCCACTGGGTTAAGAAAGTGGCCAGAGGCTCTGAGCTGAAGAGATCAGAGTCGTGGTGTGTCTGCACAGTTCCCAGTCTCTGGTGAAAGGCAGTCGGTGCCCCGGAGAGCTTACCAGCAGCTATTCCAGCCCGGATAAGGCAGTGTCTGTCAGGCACACTGTACGGGCTGCAGCTTCTGTAGTAGCTAGGAGTGGGGTCTGTGCTTCAGTAAGATACTGTTTAAACCCAGGGAATCTTCAAGGCTGGAAAATAAAGCAGGGTTTACCAAAACACAGCACATTTCTTGCAGGGCATGCCATGTTTTTCCCAAGTGTCTTACCAGCCTACCACAAAGGCATCATCTCTCTTCTTCCCAAACCTCCTGCAAAAATGACCACCTGGTTTCACCAGTCTCTTTCTTGGACACTGAGATGAGAATGGAAGAATTTTGGCAGATCAGGCACTGAGCTTTCCCCTATGGATTTTCAGGACGTGACACTCTGCAGTTCTGGCCCCTTTTTTATCTAGCTTTGCATGCGTGAGTGTGTCTGAGAGAGAGATGTGTTTGCATGTGTTCAGCAAACAGATAGCTTTAATTCACCTATTTCCATATCAATCATGGCAGAGGCTGCAATTGCCAGTCGCTCCCGACAGCTGCAGTGGATGTGAACGGCCTGCAGCAACACATCTGCAGGGGACCAGCTGAGTATTGCTGGGCTGGATACCACCTCAGTGCCAGTGCAGAGACACCTGCAGGTCCCCTCCAGGTGTCCCTGCACAGGAAAGCAATGGCTGCAGGTTAGGCTGGGGGCAAAGACGGAGCTGGAGGTGATGAGCACCTTCACAGAAAAAGTGATTCTGCTTTGGGGTCACTGGGGTGGGCAGCAGAGAGGTTCATCCACCTTCTGGCTGTGCTGAAGCTACATCTTTTCAGGGCCAAGCACTTTGACAGCCACTCAAGGTGTCTGAGATTATGCAAAGGTTGTTTTCACGAAAAAGCAGAAGTATCTGGACCAGAATCCACCATCTCAAAGGAGACACCACAAAGTGATTCCAAAAGAACACAGCATCCCAGCAGAAGACATGACATGCTTGCTTTATAGCTACACACCTTTGCAGCACTCATCCACTGAAGCGAGGCTGAGGATCAGATCTCCATAATTGTGTTTTTATACAGTAAGAGGATATTCTTCAAGTGGTGCAATCAAATTCCAGCTCAAAAGATCATGTACAAAGGAAATAAGTAATCTTCCCAGTGTTTACATTCATTACACTGAGTAACTCTGCACTGGGCACTTCTCAGACCTAACTTTTGAAGGGCAAACACAATTTGACTGGGTTTGTTCTACTGGAAGAAAGAAAAACAGTTTGGGCAAATTAAGAACAAACCTTAAGCCTCAGCTGAGACCTAAAATTAGGTTTTAAAGTGAAAAAAACCCGTAAAGATCCAAGCAATTATTTTGTCTCGTTTATTGTTGATTGCCTCTGTCTTTCCAAACCTCAGGTTGTTCTGGAAACAGAAACAATAGGAAATATATCTTTTAAAAGCTTATTGAGTTTATTAAGAAGACACAGTTCAACTGAAGATTGCAAATCCCTGCAATAAAAATCAGTCAAATCAGAATAAAAGTTGAATCAATCTTTTTTTTAAAACAAAAGGTGGCCCAATTCTACTGCAAAATTTAGATCTGAGGACAGATTTTGGATACTGTAAATGTGTTAGCTTTGCAGCCAAAGTTCACTGTATCTTATTAGCAAAACAGAGCGGTCATGAAGTTTTGACCTGGATCAGCAGGTTAAATTCCTTTTCAAGGGCTACAAAGTCCTTGAGCGATCTTGGCAGCCTGGGATACCAGGGGTCTGCATCTGGTTCTTCTGATTCTCTGCTGGTTTTGTCAAAAGTTATTTCCCCTTCAGCTTCTGCAGTGGGGCAGGTACATAGCCCGTGCAGTTACTGGTAGCAAGAGCAGACCTGACTTTGATAGATTCTCTCTGGGAGAGATGAAAGGAAGGGAACGCTCACCAGGTGATGCTATCATTATCAGTCAGCTGCCAGAATCATACGGGCACATTGCACTGGACTTTCAACTCCCAGCAGGGAGCAGGGGTAGTTTTTCCCATGTATAATCTGTGACTCATATGCAATGAGTCACTCCTAACAAATAAAGTTTTTCAATGGCAGCAACACCACCCCGTTACTCTCCTGAGCATAACAGCAAGATGGTGAAGCCAGCCTAATTACCTCTTCCCCCAACCAGTGATCACTCACTGGCTCTGAAATGACTCACAGCCGGCCTTTGATCCTCACCAGTCCTGCACAAACTGCCTTCCCGAGAGCTGCCGTGGCTGCACAGAGGACTTGGCTGGCTTGTGATACTCTTACCAGGCTTGCAGGGGCAGGTGGCGGGACACAGGCTGTCCCCGTCCCGTGGCGATGGGGAGCGATGCACGGCTGGATGTGGTGGGGATGTTTTGGTGCAAACCAAACGCATCTCCCCACCGCCAGACCTCGGCGTGCACAGGCGGTGGGTGAGGTGCAGCTGCGGGAGGCAGGAGGAGGAAACGGGGCTGCTTCCAGTCTCTCTTGGCACGAACTCACCACTTCACCTTTGCAAGCTGCAACAACCATGGCAACGAGGACAGATACACTGAAAACGAAATGGATTCAAGGCCCAGCATCAAAGGCAAGCAGTTTCTAACCATGCTGCTCTCAGAAGGCGAGGCTCCACAGTAAATTTGTGGTTAGCCTCCTGAAAGCCGCCGGGCATTGCTCAGCCAGTCTGATCTAGAAAATGAGGAAATTCCTGTCTTTGGGTTTAGGGGTTCTTTGCTTTTACTGTTCTGTCTAATCTAGGGGAGGGTTTGGGGCAAACAAAGCAAAGCCCAGGCGCCCCTGGACTTTCTCCTCTCATATGCCCTGCAAAATAGCAGCACTGGAGCCTAAGATCACACAGTTGCCGGATAGCATGACTGGTGTCAGAAGGCCCCTTCCTTCATAATCTTTAATAAATCCACATGACTGTGATCTTTGTTTTTTCTTGTTATTCATCAACCAGTTATGCGTGAAGAAGATGAATAAAGGAACTATTGCCCCTCACTTGCACTGACTCCCAAAATCTGTATCCCAAGCAAACTTCACAAAGGTCAGTGAGAAGAAGCAGGCCTGAACACAAGGGAAATCTGGAGGACTAGGGAGGGAGGAAGCCCTCATTGCCTACAGGATAGGTCCTTCCCTACAGCAGTGTTGCCCTGTGATTTAATGAAGGATGCTGTTTCTCAGCACGTTATGAAGCTGGCTTTTCGTTAGCCCTGAGCTGGGGAGCATTGGAGGAGGTCCTCGTGCAGGTGTTCCCATGCAGAAGTTCAGGGCTGCATCCTGCTGTACCTTCAGTGCTGAGAGCAGCGCAGCTCAAGGTTAGCCTGCAGCCTTGCTGCAGAGGGGAATTTGGGACATGACTCAGGGATTCTGCATCAGCCGGTCCTCTCCCTGACTCTGCCCAAAGCAGCATCTTCAGTTTCGGGAGCCTTTGAGCAGATGCCCAGTGAATCCAGGATTGAACTGGTGCAGCAAGGAAGACCTGGAAGAAAGCAGGGAAGAGGAACACATGCTGCGGTTCATCTGTACAGCCCCCAGACTCCCCTGTAGAACAGGGCACCCCACACACGCAGAACAGGCTGGGAGAAGAGTAGGTATTATCGTGATCAGGAGACACAGAGATGAAAGATATCTGATAGTGTCTGTAGCTGTGTGCCATCTTTTCAGACAGGATGCTACTGTCTTTTGTATTCTGACTTTGAGACTCTCCCCTATTTTTTCTAAACAGCAGCATCACGATTAATTGCAAAGCACTGTGTGGGAGTACCAATTAGCACTTTCACTGAATGGTACTAGGATATATTTAAAACCCTTTATGGGGTTATGCATATTTTTAACTCTTGGAAGAAACTTTGTTTCCAGGGAAGTACATTGCTGACGAGACCAGCTCTGTAAATAATGGCAAACCCAGCTTTTTCAAGGTGAGAATAATTTGATACTCAGAGTGAGCAGGAAGCACAGAGCTTGACAGCATATTTGCATTAGTGACAACCTCCCCAGGAGCATAGAATGCAGCACGACAGAGCAATATTTACTTTCTGAAAGCAGGAACATACCTACATGCTATGGCAGAGGCATGACTTTTAAGGAATGATTCCGTTGATACTGAATCTAGCATCTGCTGCAAAAACTTCACTAAGTAGTTCCAACGCTTAAGTTTTACACTTTCTAGCTGAAAGAAATATTGTTTCTTTCTACCAGTTGAACTAATGCTCATCTGTCTTCCTCAGTTTGGAAGAAGCTGCTGAGAAAGCCAGGACACAAATGTTGCGAGGTGCCACCACTACACTGCAAGTATGACAATGCTTGTGTTCTTCTCAAAGCCCTGACTCCACAGACCTTTACAGAACAAGCTCAGCTGTCTATGGAGAAAATTATGGTTTTTCCTCTCAGTTTCAGAGAAAGGTTTAAAAGTGCTGGCACAAAAGGCTCAAGAACTAGAAAGCAAATGACAACATGATTAATCACCTTGGTTTTGAAGCTGTATAGTAGGTAGGTAGACCCCTGAGTGTTAATCCTTGAAGCTGAGTTTGACCCTATGACTTTCAACACTCTTACATATGGAAGTGCTCATCACTTCAGGAGAACTGGACTCCTGATGCTGCCCAACCCAAAGCTGCCTCCTCATCCCCGCAGTGAGAAGAGCCTGGCTGCCAGGGTCTCCTGCCTCTCTCCCTGCAGCTCTGCCACAGCACTTTGGCATGGGCTGCACATGAGAAAAAAAGTAGCACATGATTTTCAGCTGTGGCACGTGAAATCAAAAGTGCAAGGAAACAACATAAAGAGAGACTGAGACCGGGACGAGAGAGAGGACAAGCACATATTATTATTAACACAACCGGCTAATTCAAAGGATGTACTGGTTTTGTGGTTTTTCCCCTAATGAGAAATCAACTGCCACCGGATTTTTAATTTTGTGCATCAGAGCCCTCGTTACCATCTAGAAGAGGAGACCTTGATAACAGGGTCTTGCTACACATCCGAGGCAACAGCACACAAGGGCTGGTGTGAGCAACATTTCTCCTGGGTGCCATGCAAGGCATCCTGATGAGCTGAGGGAGACAGAGGCTTCACTCCTTTCACTGGAGAGCTGTTACCACTGCTGTGCTACTGCTCTGCCGTGTGGGTTTGTTGCCCCTCCTTGCTCTAGGCTCAGCGTTGCTGCTTGAATTCAGTGGGGTGGGGCAATGGAGAGAAATAACCAAAGATTCACCAGACGAGGAGGGGACCAGCAGGTAAATCTATCCATATCAACCCAGAAGCACAGCCTGGTAATCTTTGTGGCAGCATGCTGAGAACATCAGGGCTCTGGTAGGCTGCAATCACCTTAACCCGTCAAAGGTTTAGCTCACACCACTAAACCTAGACTGGACCTAGTTTACTGGATCTAGTCATGCTTTGGGATTGTGGTGGTCTCCTGTTTGCAGAGTGAACTGAGGGAAAAAAAAACCCACAGGCTGAGAGACGGACATGAAAACCTCTCAGAGGCTTAGAAAAGCAGTACTTGCACTGGATGAACTACAACGACCTTTGGGCTGCGTGAAAAGTTGGGACAGATGAAGGCTCAAAGCAGTGGCAGAAAGAATAGATTGGAAAGAGGGCAAATAGAAAATAGGAAGTGGGCAGGCAAAAAAAAAGAGAGGGAGAGGGTGAAGGAGGATCATGCCACTAACAGGAAAATGTAAATGGATCTGGGAAGCATCATCAGTGTACAACCACAATCTCAGTCATTCTCATTGACTTTAACATTTTTTTATTGCTCCATCACAGTTGCTGTCCTGTTCCAAAACTTAGCAGTTCCTGTAAAAAAAAAACATGTTTAGGCAGACTGCCAGGATTTTTTTAACTAGAAAATTTGGATTTTGGTCTAGACTGCCTGGAGACAAGCATTTCAGAAAGCACTCCTTTTTCCTCCCTGATCCTTCCCTAACCCCAGCTCTGCCTACATGATGGGCTCTGCATCATGGCACTTGCCAGAAAGATGGTAATACAGGTTGGGTTTCATCTTTTACATTTCTGCTCAATCAACCCTTTGGTTCTGGGAGAGAAACAAAAGTAAAGAGAAAAATGAACATGAAGATCCTTGCAACCTGAAGTGTTATCTCAGGAGTCACTGAAAGATCAACGCTGACTTTCTCTGACTGCTGCCCTCAGCCCAGGCTGTACCTGGAGTCCGGAGCCTGGGCACAGAGCAGCACTACAGCACACTTACCTCTCCAGCAGCCAGCCATGTTGTCCTGTGCTCTCCCTTCCCCCAAACCCTCCTTTCCTAAGAAATTGAGTATAATAATTTTCTGCTCTGCCTGAGCAAAGATCAACCTCGGGATTCACACCATTAAATGATAAAGTGTAGGAAATTAAACTTTGTTCCCTGGGAGCTTGTTCTGCCCTGTCTCTCTGCTGTTCCCTAGAGGGCAAGCACAAAAAAGTAGAAGAAACAGCGCAGTGAGTTCAGCTGCATTTCTCTGGTCTAGATGCTGCCCCAGAGTACCCAGGGAGACCCGACCCCCCAGGTCAGTCTGCCTGACCCAGAGTATCCAGAGCACTCCCATCTCAGTGCTGCTCCCAGCACTCCTAATGGAGGGAACTGATGGAGGAGGACTGGGAAAACTGGTGTCACAGACCAGGCTCCTTCATCCATTTCTTCATCCCAGTCCTCAGAAGGGAGTTTTCCTTTCTCCAGGAGAAGCTGGCTTTGCAGGTCGTATTAAGGCACTCAGGCAGAGGACAGAGAGGGGATGCCCTCGCTCTCCCCGGGGGGTCTCCAGGCATGCAGCAGGCTGAGATTAACCCAAATGACCCCGTGTTCCCAGGAGATGTGAGTCAGAGTGAGTCAGCTCCCATGAGACCGCCCTTTCCACTCTCAGCTGCATGAGAAACACTGTATTATTGATGGCAAGCTTAATGAGGGGGTGGGAACAGCGATGGAAAACAATCATATTCCTCAGTGGGGCACACACAGCCTTCAATGTGCAGGAACAGCCATCTTCCTCTCTGCCCCCAGACGTGGTGTGTGTCCCAAGGAGATTTCTGAGCAGCGCTGCTCCTCCGGAAAGCTGCCCCTCCAAGGAGAAATGTTTCCTTCCTGTGCAGGACGACCACCTTTCCCCTTTTCCACCAGCGAGCTGAGACCTTCCAGGGCAGGACCTACCACCTATGGAGACCCACCATCATCCTTTTCCAGCCTGCAACAAGGTTGTGCTTTGTTCCAGAGAAAGAGGGAAAAATCACCTAGGCCAGGCTCCAAAGAAACACACCATTGACTCTGCTGCGGTTCATGGGAAGTGATGAACCCACAGGAATGGATTAGGCTGCTGAGGAGCACAGCAGGCTTGATCTTAGATCTGCATGCACCACAGATATTTCTGGGGGGAAAGGGAGGGGGCGAGCCTGGTCTGTGTTTTTTAAGGTTGTATTTCTGCCTGGTTTAGCAAATATTAGTCTCTTTGTGTTGACGGCAATCAGGCTGTCCCGGTTTAGCCTCTTTCACTTGCAAACGAAAGGCAGCTAGTTCAGTGTCTACGAGATTGTGGAGTAAATTTGTGTGAAAAGATAAAGAAACTGCTGTTAATGACCCTGCTTGGGTTTTCCAGCCGGGCCAGCAGATTTTCCTTGTGGCGGCTGCTGTTGCACACTGCAGAGCCTTTTTCTTCAGAAAGGTGGTAGTTTAAATTGGAGTTAGACTTACGGCACCTGCCAAGTTCAACATGCCTCCGAGACAAACACAGCTCTGTCCGTGAAAGGCACCCGACTGCTGAGGCTGTGCAAAGGCCAGCTCAGCTATGGAAAACATCAGGGAGAGGACTTGGCTGCCTCAAAATGCAACTGCTTCTTGTAATATAGACATAAACTTTGCGAGAAAGGGTTGCTGGAAGGGCAGAGATAAATGTGAAATACAGGCCCAGCTATTTTATTTTTATTTTTATTATTATTATTTTTATTAGTGCAAGAGTTCATTCACAGTTCCCCTAAGCTGCACACAGGCATTGCTCTGTGCACTGGCTGTCCCTGTGCCACGACTGCTCAGCCCTCTCCAGCAGTGACACCACATGTCCTAGAGTTGGATCCCATCTCACTCTGTCCCTGTTCCCACCAAGCTGCATCCCCAGCAAGAAGGGATAGAGAAAAATTGGGACCCATATGCTCTCCAGGATCTCTGAACTGCCTCTCCCAGGTGCCACTGGAGAAAAATTGAAGTATCCTGGGCAACATCCTGATATGGGAGCTGGGGAGGGGATCGTTCAAAAGTTGGTCTGAGCAGCATCAGTTCCTCCCTTGATGTTTCAGGGAAAGAGGCAGAGCACCCCAACCTCCGCCATCCAGAAACGGCATCCTGGTGGAGAGCATCAGAAGATACAGGACCTGCAGCAGTGCATGGAGAAGAGCAGCTTGCTCCCCCAACCCATTCCTGTTTTTCTCTGGTGGGAATGACCATGGTTTGCCCTCTTCATCTTTAGAGCTTGCAGTAGCCCACGCTGAAGTGCCAAGTTCCCATTCTCCACACAAGCCTAGGATCTGTGGTTAAGGTAACCTTGTCAGTAACCTGGCCATTTATAAATCCATTCTGCCAGCCTCATTATCTGTCCCAGTTAGCTAGCATTTCCCACCAGGAAGGTGTCTGTAAGCAAAAGAGAGCCATTCCTCTCCAGGCAGAAAACATTTAAAAGAGGCCCTACACAGCCACACAACGTGGGGATCCCCAAAATGTGATGTCAGAAGAGCAGAAACCATGGGTGATGACCTACATGTCTTTTTGTGAGTCCTTTATATTTTAGTCCTCCAGAAACAGCAGCATGGGGGCCTGATTAACCAAAATGAATATAAAAGCTCCTTGTGGCGCAGTAAAAGATGAAGCTGAAACGAGGACTTTTCCAGACTGGTGCATGAATTAGCTCTACAGCCTGGAGAGAGGAATGGAGCGAAAAGGGATGTGCTGCCAATGCTAAGTCTGTTGCAAGGAGCAGTTTTAGGAACACAGTGGCAGCTTTGACCCCTCATTCTCACTCCCAGGACTGTGTTAACAATCTCAGCCCTAAATCCTTCAACATTCTCTGCGTGAGCAGATCACCACTCCCAGGCAAAACCCACTTGATCTCAGTGGCCCTCCTGGGGCTGGTCAGGGAACAGGTCATGGTCAGAGAGGCTGGGAAGGGAAACGAAGGGGAAATAGATGTGGAAGCATTTGGAAAAAGTGCAGCTGAGGCTGTGCCCATTCAGATGGCATAAGGGTATCAGCTATAGGGGCTTAATGAAATGCAAAAGTGATGGAGTTGAACTGCTGGGCAAGGGCCTTCGGACAAAATGGCCTGACTTTCGAAAAGTCTGACTCGAAGAAACTGAGACTCCCCTTGGAAATACATCCATGTCTAGAAAAGTTTCCTTAGGTCCTAGCCTGGACCTGGTCTTGACTGACTTGTCTTTCTTGTTTTCCTCTGCATTGTTTTGCCAGGAAAAACATCAGAGCAGCTTCACAGTTTGAACACTACTCTGCCCAGATCCAAGCAGGAACGTAGTAGATCTGTGTCTTGCATCCCAGCTGAGTGCCCCAACTCTTCGATATTTTTTCTCCGCTACTTGCCTCCTTTTTTTTCTTTCCCTGCCATTCAGCACCCAAGAAATCCATCTGATTTTCCTTATTTTCTCTGTCCTCACAATTCATTCTCAGTCCAGTAGATCCAGCTGAATTATTCACTGAAATCATTATCATTAATCCAGCCTATTTTCTGAGCCAGCCCTGATGGGCTAATATATTTTTCATTCCTAAGTATTTGCCAAAATAACCTGGGCGAGCCATTTAGCCTGGGGCCATTCATAGTAGCTATTTATGTTCCTTTCCATTAAAACTCATCTCTTCCGTAATGGCCAGTACAAGCCCTGTGCAGTGTCGAAACCCCACTCGGGTGCTGTTTTGAGCACCTTGATGCTGGGCACAACCCCCTAAACCATTTCTGCCTTAGCAGCTTTTCTGTGCTGCCAGAACGGCACAACGCAACTTGGCAGAGTGCAGCACTGGAGGCGGGGCTGTAACTCCCCAAATTAATGCCTTTCCCTTCGATAAATATTCCTTTTTTTTGTTCTCCCCGGTCATAACTTTTCCTGGCTACAGACACCAGAGTTACGTGGATTTTCTGTTTGCTTCTTCAAAAGTGCACATGCATATGGGTGGAGAAATTGTACAAAATGCCAAAGATTATATTTTTCCAAGTGTTGTAGTAGTTCTATGGTTACGGTCACAGAGAGCAAAGGAAATGCAAACGTTCAGCAAAGTGGCCACAGGAGCTGGAACAGAGCCTCTGTGCATAAGAGTGGTGTGTATTTAACACAGGCAGCTATAGGCTCGGGGATCTCTTTCAAAATATAACCCAAGCACAGAGTTGAAGCCTAATCTGTTGGGAGAGTAATTTCTGGGGGACGGCTGCTTAAAAACTACACATTGTTCTGTTTGCTTATTTCCATTTCCTAAACCCTGGTAAGAATGTGCCACATCCTCAGATGCACAGAACCCTTTAGTCACTATGTAGATCATTGCTATTTGCTAACAATGCAGTATGTGTTTAATATAAATCAAGCTGTTATAAGTTGTTAGCTATGCGTGCATATTGCAATTTGAAGGATTCACCTGCCGTTATATATAGGTTAATGCAGAAAAAAAATCTCTATTAGTGATATATTTGTTGTAAATCCTGGCCAGTTAAAAAGCTCTCAGCTACTCTGTCAAGTTTTTAATCAAAAATATTGACACCTAACCCAGAAGGCTGCAAAGCTGAACCCAGCCCAGGCCCTGCAAACACAAATAAAATTCAACTTTTGACATGTGTGGTGTTCAAAAGGAGCCCTGGATTAGCCAGATAGCACTAACTTCATTCCTTCAGACTCCACAACCATGAGGGCCCAAATGCGTGGTTGTTGTTGCATGTAGTATGAGAGAAGAGACAAACTGCTTGAAACCTCTTTCAAACTTAAGCCAAAGAAGCCAAAGCTGATTACACCAGATATACATTTGGCCCATAAACTCCTGAAAAGCAGATATTCAGTTATTTTCTTTGCTTGCAAGGCAGAGGATCATGGTCAGCACTGAAGTCATACCTCCGCTGCACGCACACTCACATCTTCCCTGGTATCTTTTCCTGTTTGCTGTCTGCCACAGTCATCTTGGGATCATGCAGCCTGTCTCTGACCATCTTTGTCTACCATCCTTTGATTAAAAAATGATCATCAACCCCCTGTGTAGCATTGGTGGCAGGATGCAGACAGGCAGGAGCTCTGGAGCTGCCAACCTACTCACAGTTCACACTGATTTATTTTCTATCCATACCTTGACACTATACCTTTGCCTGGCCAGAGACGACTCTGCTTTCCTTGTGCCTCTGTCAGGGCTATAAAGCAAACAATAAAAATACTGTGTGTCAAGACATCAGATTTCAGGTGTTCTGCCTGTAAATTTTTTAGCCTCTAGTAATGAGTTTTTGCAAACAGGTGATAAAATGTGTTTGCACTGTCCATTTTAGCTAAGAACGATGCACGATAAGCACACCCGAGAAGAAAAAAAATATTGTTCCACAGCTTGATATATTCATCGTTTCACACCTACACGCTGCATTAAATGAGTTGCCATCAATCAGTTGGAAATGCTTTAGGTGTGTGAAGAGTGCCATGTTTTAGAGAACCAAAGGATGTGCTGCAGAGCTTTTCATCATGAGGACGGGGACACTGCTCTGGGAAATGGTTGTTTCCAAAGATAAAGCCCCATGGATCAAAATTCAACCCGAGAAAAAACAGTAAAATTATACTGATGCTATGAAACAGCCCTGGACCAGCTCCCAGGAACACCATTAACAAAGGCACTGTATGAAAGCTCTACTTGCTGCACTGCGTGGTGGTTCCTCACCTTCCTCTCTCTCTACTCCCACATGGGCAGGAACCCACCCAACACAAGCAATGATTATTGTCCAGGTTGAAAGACAAATTTGCATTGTGTGGAGACTCATAGCCAAAGGGAGAACTCTACCACAAGGCCTATTTTTTTGATAAATGAGCCAGTCTCGAAATTTATGGTTGTTAAAGTTTGATGGCTAAGACTCATATTTGCATGGAAATTGTACCAGCTTTGTGCACCTGATCTCCAGGCAGTTTTACTTAAAACTTGGATGTTAATGCAAGCTAGGAATGTATCTACAAGGAGAATAAAATCCTTTCTTGCCTTGATTCTGCAGCAGAGACTACTCCAGGAACAAGGTGAGCACATCAGGGCAGTGGGAGGTATGGCGTAAACACTGTCATCTTTCCACAGCTTTTCCTGTAATCAGATCCCAGGAATCATAGACTCACACAGTGGTTTGGGTTGGAATGAACCTTTAAAGGCCATCTAGTCCAACCCCCCCGCAATGAGCAGGGACATCTTCAACTAGACCATGTTGCTCAGAGCCCTGTTCAACCTGACCTTGCATGTTTCCAGGGATAGGGCATCCACCACTTCTCTGGGCAATCTGTACCACTGTTTTACCACCCTCATTGTAATAATCTTCTTTCTTACATCTAGCCTGAATTCCTTTAGATTAAAACCATTACCCCTTGTTCTATTGCTACTGACCCAACTGAAATAGTTTATCCCCATCTTTCTTAGAAGAAAGTACCCCTTCCAGTACTGGAGGGCTGCTATAAGGTCTCCCCAGGTCCTTCTCTTGTCCAGGCTAAGCAGTTCCAGCTCTGTCAGCCTGTCCTCATAGGAGACACGCTCCAGCCCTCTGATCATTTCCGTGGCCTTCTTGTGGATTCATAACAACAGGTCCAAGTCTTTCCTGTCCTGAGGAGTCCAGCACTCCTGACACCCTGGTTACACTATGCTGAGCAGATATTGCTGGAAGAAAACAAAAAATTCAGGATGACATGGCTTTCTCTAGGTATGGCTCTGATGTAAATCTGAATCAAGGAAAGCTTGTGGAGCCTGATAAACTGAATCCAGAAACACAAAGCAAAGTAGCCAGCTTTGAATGGACACAGGGCAAGCAGAGAAGACTGGCAATGACAGATTTCCTGCTGCTGTTGTACATAGACTCCTACTTAAAACCTATGATTTTTAAGTAAGAGATCCCAGGAATACATGGGGAGCATGGACCACAGCCCCAGGTTCCTTGCACCAGTTCTGCCTCTGACCACTGCAGTGTAATGAACCCACTCACTGCCTGCCCCATGCCCCTGGATGCTTCCAGATGCACACAGTGGGGCTGGGGATGAGGAGGGCCATGGGAAAGGACTAGCATCTTCTGGGGGGAGCAGATGGTCTCAGGCTTCCCATGGCAGTTGCAGTTGCACCTGTTTAGAAATTGCTGCAAAGTGCCAATTTTCATTATGCAAAACACTGAAAACTTGTCTGTTGGAAACCACATTTCATCATAACCTACACAAACTTGATCTTGAATGGCAACCTGGTGATTAAATGAAACTCTATTAGCCTGGGTCTATTTTTGAATCACATTTTAACCATCTTCTCGTTTTCACACCTGAGCAATTTTCATGCAGACCATCTCCCTGCTGCAAACACACTGGAAGCTGAGCCCAGCAGACTAACACAGGGAAAAGTTACAGGATTTAAAGAAGACAGAGAATCTGTGCCTGTCCCTCTCTCTCTGCAGAAATCCTGCCTGGGGACCAGAGTCCAGCTTTGTTTGAGGGTAGGGTCAGATGACTGCACTGTCAGAAATTGCTGTGCTTTCCGCTGAGATACGGTATCAGTGCACAGTGGTCACCTTGGAAAAAGAATTACTTGAAAGAGGTTATTCTCACAGGAACAAAACTCACCTTGCTGCCTGCGCTCTCTGCTCACTTCCAGGCAGTGATCTGCAACCAACTGCAGGAACAGGAGGGGCTGGTGAAGGAAAGGAATTGAATGCTTAAACACTTGGCTGCATATCATGAAATGTTTTGCATGTAAAATAGGTTAAAGAATATCATGAGGAGGAGAGAATATGGAACAGCAGGTTCGTGATTACTGGTGTTGGTCTAACATGCATTCCTGATAAACTCAAAACACACAGCAAAACAGCATCTTAAGGAAAAAGAAAAGCTCAGATCAGATTCTTAGGTATTCAGGAGTTCTAAGCCTTGTAAAGAATTATGATTAGCCTGAATGACAGCATTCAAAGCACCAGGAGATCTCAGTGAAGCAAATCACACTGAACTAAAATTAGCAGCATCTAAAATTCAGCCGTCTACTTGGCATCCACACGCAACGCTTCCCTGGCCCCAGACCCATCACATCACTCAGCCTTCCCAGTGCCATCAGCTCCTTGCTTTCAAAAGCATTGCTGAGTGAATTGCTGCTGTTCACATGCAGCCTGCACCTGTCTGGAGGCAGCAAGCCCAATTGCTAGACACAGGTTTTTATCTTTTTCCCTAATATTTCCTCCAATGTTTATTTGCTGATTGTTTTCCAGGCAGCTGGAATTCAAGATGTGAAAGTGGGAACTGTCTGCCAGTGAAAGGATGGGGAAAAAATGGATATAATAGGACGAGATCATATGTCTAGAAATAAGCTGGAATCCCACACGGCTCAAAATGGACATGAACCATGTCCTGAGAAGAGCAAGGAGGGGTTTACTATGGTTCACACGCTATAGAGCAGTAAGGCAAGAGTTAAGGTCTGCTTCTAGGGGGTCTTAGCAGACAGAATGAGTGTGGAGATAAAGGTTTGTTGCTGTGCCCTAGATCCTGTGTGTTGCAAGCATCTGCACACAGCATACACCTGGACTCACCCTAAACATCTTTTCAGCTCCAGACTCACTATTTCCATTTGATGCTTGCAGTCCCATATGCACACAGGTCAAGCTCTGAGCCATGCTTAAGCACTCACTGCCCTTGCCCAGGCCCACGTTCTTGCTCCTAGGATCTGGAGGAACTGGTGTGATTGTGCAACAGACTCATTTGCCTACAGTAATCCCAAAGCCAGCTTTTGGAAGCTGGAAACCTTGAGCCCGATCCATGGCTTAGCTAAAAGTCAGCAGTGGAGATGGAAAGTATTCAAGTGAAAGGATCCAGTGCTTGTCACCTCACAGTGTGCTTAGTTGTGAGGACTAAGCCCTCCTAGGGATCAGGAAAAGCATGACACAGAGCATTAGGACAGAACGGCACTCCAGCTTCCTGTGCAGCATTCATTTCCATCTATAAAAAAACCCCTCAGAAATGGATGTACTCTATGACCTTGGAGGTCTTTCCTACCTAAATGATTCTGTAAGTCTATGATTCAATGAAATACTGGGAAATGCTGAATGTGTTTGGGGTTTTTTTTCTGAAGAAACAGTAGGGTGGGAAATATCTCCCATGGCTCATACCACAAAATCTTCATCTGCACAACTAAAGACCAAGAGAGTTTCAGGAGCAATAAAAGCCCCATGTCCCATGATTACACTGATGTAAATAATAGACATGTAGAAGAGTCCCTGTTTACCTTTTGCAAGGGCGTTTCACTTGTTTCCATGAGCATTTCACATCAGATACAATCCTGGACCTGGAGAGGACACCAGACTTCCCTAAAACAGTTAATTTCCATGCTACCCTTTTTTCTGACAGCCTTGATCTTCTGATGTCTTATGGTGGAGTTTCTTCTCACCCATATCCCCTTTCTGCATAGATACATGCTACCTGCATCCTTGTGATAAGGCATTTTCACAGGCTTTCCTGGGTACAGCCTTTAAAAGAACTGTGATCAAAAGGATGCGGTTGGGTGCTAATGGAGCCTGCTGTGGACCAGCCGGTGGAAAAGGACACAATTCACGGACAAGGAGCAGTGGAAGCTGTGAGATGAGAGAGAGTGAGGAAAGGAGGAGGTCCAGATGCTGGTGTGGCTTGGAACAACAGCCACCCATGTGCTTTGTTTGCTTCATCTTTCTGTGTCCTCAAGCTCCATGTTAGGTTCTGCAAACACCTTCTCCTGATACTGTTTACCACTGAACGAAAGGAATTTGTCCGGCCCCCAAGCTCCCCCAGAACAGCTTCCCAACCCTCCTGCACCAGGCCCACCACCTTATTTTATACATCTTCCCATCTCCTTGGGGTGGTTCACAGATCATCACCAGTGCTGACCTTTCCCTCTCACCTTACCACAGCTGGAGACAGGCAGTGGCACCCGAGGCCCTTTTTAGTCAGCAGGTTTCCATTACTACCCTGATGCTCAGTCATGCCAAGCCAGCACTGACCTCCAGGAAAACCTCCTGCCCTGATAGCTATCTTACCTTGCCATTCCATGGAACAGGAAACACGGACACATATCATTGGGACCACCAAATTAGAAGTTTTCTATGGCATGCAAGTGGCAAGTAGGATCCCCAGATGCTGATAAGCCAGCCAAGGTAAAGCGGAGGAGGATAGCACTTGCTCAGAGCACATAAACACTGGATCACAAATAGGCATAAAAAGCAGTCTGAGGCACGATCATTCAGGCTGTTACTCCTGTGTTTTGCCTGCCTAACATTTTGCGTGATAAACAAATGCTGAAAGTTTCCTGAAATACTTGGAGATGACTATTATTTGCAGCAGATCCCAAGTGCAGCAGGTAAGAGCCCTCAGGCTAAAGCCATGCCTTTTCCTAGACTTGCAAACTCCTATCCCAATTTTATCTGTAGATAAAGCATTAAAAATGAATAACTTTTGCTTCCTCTCATTCCCTTCCTTACTTCTCTTCCTCCTGCTCACTTGAGTTTGCCACAGAAACCTTCTAGCACTGAGCCAAAACACCCCACAGCAAACCAGTGCCCTCTTTTAGAGATGCTGGGATCCCACACTGCTTGAACACCAGTGCCACAGCACTCCAGATGCTGGGGACCAAGGGAAGAGGAAAGCAAGGGGGAGGAAAACAAAAGCAAAGGACAGAAGCTGAGAAACAAGCGCTTTGTCATGGTAGCTATTCTTGGGCCTGGCTTGAGGGATGCTTTTTGCCATTGGGAAACTCCACACAAAAAAACTTCCCCTGCAGGAATGTCAAGAAGGTTAGGAACACCTGGGACTTGAGAAACATCAGCTTTTCCAGAACACTTTTTCTTCCACATACACATGTACAATGAAACGCTGTATTTTTCCACAGGAGCCCTGCCTGATCTTTAGCCCAAGATGGAGGCAAATGGGAGCAGAACCTAGAGGTGAACAGCCACTTACAGCATTTCCTAACTTCTGATCAATGGACTTCATAACTGCAGGAGCCCTCTTTTACAGTTTGTATGTATCAGGATGTTGAATCACACACATACACGGACACACACAGGGTAGGTTTTCGGCCACCACCGTGTGCAGAGCACTGCTGGGAGTGGGGAAACCACGCAGGTTGTGCAAGCCAGACAGCAAGCTACAGAGCAGAGAGATAAGGCATCTCCCAGGCAGAACAGCACTACACTCATCATCTGAGTCACAGAGGTAGGGTACCCAGGCAGCTATATCAATGGTTTTGCTCTGATGAGGTTTCTGGGAGGTTTGGGAAGAGGCAGCACAGTTACACTGGACACAAATACGCAGCAGCAGTTACTGCTGCCATCTTCCTAAACCTTTCCAAATAGCTTGGGTGAGTTTTCTTTCCACCATTCAGTGGATATGTCTTCTCAATGCACTGAGTTAGCAGGCAATGAAGAAATGAGCTTCCCTCCCTGCTCTGCATGCTTAAAGAGAGGGTAACGTT
Organism: Rhagologus leucostigma; assembly: GCA_013397725.1. Taxonomy (NCBI): domain Eukaryota; kingdom Metazoa; phylum Chordata; class Aves; order Passeriformes; genus Rhagologus; species Rhagologus leucostigma. The sequence goes on along the minus strand of VZTD01001501.1, from coordinate 442,017 downwards.
GGCCAGAAACATGTTACCTGACAAGACTAGGCACTCATCATGCATCATTCTCTGGTAGATTGCAGCCTCACGGATTTATTTGAAGATACAGGTATTTTTCCTGCTTTTTGGGAAGGACTGCTAACAGTTTTTTTGCAAATGTCCTCTCTGGTAGCAACAGGCCACCCAAGTCCCATGGCAGTGTTAGTTTCCTGCCTGGATGAGCACAAATTTAATAACCAGGAGAAGTTTTTGCAAAAGGCCCTTTGGTGGCTTTCGCTGCCTAGGAACAGGAGGCAGATAAGACGTGACTACAAGTTTTGCATAGACCGTTCTCAGATTTTCCTCTCTGGGCCACACAGACCTTTGCCTGAGGCATTGTTACTCGAAAAAAAAAAAAAAAAGCCAAACTTAATCTGCTGGACAGATTTGTTGGCAAGATATGGATCTTACAGTTAATTCTGTCTGAGTACTTGTTAGACTCACTTATGTACATGCATGTTTTTATTTACAAGAGACTGGCACACCCATGTCTGGCTCACTTCATAGCCTTTGTTCCAGAGACCTGGCAGGGCTTCCTAAAAACAGGATCCCATGTTAAAACCTATTATCCCATTTGCAAATAATGAGGTTTAATTTTGTTTTTGATAGATATACAGAGGAGCAGATCTTGACTGTTTTGAGTCTTCACAGCTCATGAACGCAAGAGAGGTGTCAACACAGATAAGACAAGCATGTTTTTAAGTCAGAGCAAATACTCATAGAAAATGTACTGCATTCTTCCAGCCTGGTAACCTCAGAGTGCACTGGGCTGCTCTGTTTACTCTGGAAAGGAGTGACTCCCCTCTGTGCAAGAGTTAGACAGAGGCTCATAGAACTGACAAAGTTATTTGTCACAAATAATTTTAGAGATTTCAGCCTCCAACGTTGACAGTTTGTTTGCAAGCATGGCTCTTTCTTACACCAACTCCTTCTCTATTCGTAGCTATTTGGCAAGTACTCCAGGCAAACAAATTTCAGCCTCCCAGTTGTTTGCACACTGTGTCCACTTCCTATTATTAGGTCTGTGGAGAGTGGTGGACTCCAAGTTCCTGCATGAAAAGGAAGAGTCATTTCCCCCTGGTGTAGGTAGAAGGAGGCAGCCCAGCCTCAATCAGCAAGGCCCTGGTAGGAAGCACACCGTGCCTGGACGAGTGTACTTATCCACCACCTCCTCCACTGTAAGACTATCGGGTCTGCTGTAAACTCCAAGACAACCAGGAGCAACCAGTAGTGTTGTGATAGGTGCTTATGATATTTTTGACAGGTGAATAATTTATTTGCTGGAAATTAAAAATAAATAAATAAAAACTGCTGTTTCATGGTGGCCAAAGCTATTTGTAAATTCAGGCAGCTCCACTCCTCATGGAGTATTTGAGCATTTAGCAAGCCAAGCAGACTGAGAGCAAACTGTTCCAGTTGCTGCTGAGTGAGATGAAAAGGCTACCACTCCCAAGCACAATTCACTGTCCTAGCCTTTCCCCACCCTAAGGGAAGTTATCACACTGACCTTTTTTATCCACTTTAAACAGATTGTTTGATTACTTCCAAACTCAAACCGGTAAAATCTCCATCTTAATAATAAAAAAAAAAATCCAGGACCATACTACTATTAAAAAGTTTTTTTTAAATTTGCTGGATCTTTAATCACTGCACAATTTAAAGCTACACAGATATTGTAAAGTTACAGAGCANAGGGGAGGGGAGGGGAGGGGAGGGGAGAAACAATTTGGACCAACAGCTGAAATAAGTCATCAAAGTCAACAGCTGAAACAGGGATTTAAGAAGAGAGCAGAGAAGTTCGTGAAAGAGATATACCTTGGGTGTTGCTAATACATAGAAAGTACCTTTGATTGAGAAAATCCCTGAAGATAGTTGAAGGCCAAGAGCACTCTCAGGAAATGCATGCTTGACATGCTCAAAGGCTTCCTCAGGCAGCCACATCTGGCCACTGCTGGAAGCAGGACGAAGCACTAAGCAGATGCTTGGTCTGGCACTAGAGAGATACTTGACACCTGGCTAGACAGATGTGGTGGGCAGCCTACACATCTGAGGAGTTGGATGCCTAATTCAAATCTCTGTGTCAGTTCCACCTGAGAAAGTCTGATGAAGAGACGATTCATTTGGGTGGTAATGATGGGGGGGAGGGCTGTGGGATGAAGAGGGGGAAGGTGGTAACGGACCTTGAGCACTATCTGTTACATGTACACTCATTGCATAGTCAAGCAGTGCTTTTGTAAGGGTCCTTGAGACCACAGGGCAAGGTTCACTGTGAGAACAAGTGATGCCAGTGTGTGAGGAATATAAGCTTATGACAGGTCTGTTTTCTACATCTCCTCCCAACAATACAAGTGTCCCTGTGATCAAGTAGCATTTGCTAACACATGCTTCCAAAGAAGCACTTTTGTAGCCCTTAGAACCTCTCCTAACAGTTTTACAAAAGTAATACCACCTCCACTTTTTAAGGTCAAAAAGACTAGCTTGTTTTTTTAACAAAGGCTGTTGGAGCAAGTGGGATAAGTGACAGCATCTAGATTTGATCTGCATCATTAATACTGACTTCTAAAGAAGGTAGTTCACACAGGGCAGGTGACAGGATCAAATATGTTGTTTAGGGGGGCACAAGAAGAATAACCATCCATCTTCCTTGCATCCTGAAGCTCTCCAGAGCGTGTAAACAACAACACTTTCATGTCACTAGATCAGCCAGTTGGAACAGTCCTGGGACCACTTATTTAAGCAGTTAGTATGGCTTGTACACAATCTCCCTGTAGGGGAATCACAAGGTCTTTTCCTAGACGTGCTAAGAGAACTAAAGCATCACCTCTCAGAAATCCTGTGGTGACTCGGGTAGATTTACATACGCTATTGGCCCCTGCTGGGTAAGTTTAGGCTATTGAAATGTACGTTGTTGGCCACACATAATAAACAAAACATGCTTTCTTACGGCGTGGTGGAATAGAGCATCAGGAGTACATTGAGCCCTTGATGTCATATTTAACTTTTGTCTGGCACTGGCAAACCTTTAAACTTAATTATCACAGATGTGAGAGGAGATGAGGTGAAAGGTTTGGTAGAAACCGCAGGTTCATCTCAGTATGTGTCCAAGTCATGGAGCTTTAGTTTTTGAAAAACATTTGGGACTTGCACAGACAAACTTTGAGCGATCTGCAACTCGCACTGAACTACTGAAAGCCAGGTACCATGTCGAGACATAACGCAAACAAAGCCTGTGCCTCAAGCATGGGTCCTGGGAGCAGTTTGCCGAGTCAGCCTCATGTCCATCCTTTCCAAGGTATCAGAGTTCACTGGCCATTGCAAAACTGCTGTCCTAAGCCATTAGTAATGCCTGTCTTAACAGAGAGACCTGTAAGCTCAGCACAAATCTCAAAATCACAGATTACAATTTGTGTTGTGATTTCTATAGGAGAACTGTATGTATCCTCCCATGCCAATTTCTGCAGGCCCTTCATGAGTGTCTTTGCCTGGGAATTGTACCCAGAGCTGAATCAACAAGGATTGGCACAGCAATGGATGCGTGCACCCAGCACCAGTCCAGAAAACTCCCTTGTACTGCAGACATGAGATATTCCCTCACACTGCATGCTGACGCTTTGAAAACTTCCTCTCTCCACATCTGATTTTTCTTCAATAAGTGTCCTAAACAAGGTGCAACACTGACCTTTCTCCCCTATTGGGTATGGTGGTGTGGAAGCCCATGGGGAGAGAGCTGTACAGCTTACACCCTCTCGCTTGCTTCAGGGAATGGACTAGCACGGTCTCTTTGTTCCTAGGAGGACCATCCCTGCTGGTGGCAAGAGCCCTTCAGGCAGATGCTGTGGGCAAGCTCTTTCTGCAACAGTATTAATGGTGAGCCTTGCCCATAGGGATCCCAAGTCATTTGCTGCATGTCAGCTCCTGGGCTTCATTCACTAAGAATTCGCTAATCTATAGGCTAGCTTTTTGCAGTCAGAAACCCTAACAGCTGGAGATAAATTAAAGCCGGAATTGGAGCTGGACCAAGAACATTTCAGTAATCCATCCAGCCTAAGCAAGATCCCCCAAGACAGGAAATCTCAGCAAAAGCCTAGAAAGAGATTATAAAAGAAAATAAGCCCAGGCACCACAGTTGTGATGGTGGGATGGCCCAGCAAAAATGAGAAAACATTAGAGGCTGTAAAGCCCACTACCTCTACAGGCTGCTTTAAGTGCAAGTCAAAGTATAAGGCAACTTCAACTGTGAATGGAACTTCTTCAAGAAAGAGAAAAATCGCATCCTTCAGGACTTATGGTTTGTTTCTTGTGGGTCTGTCCTACAGCATCTTCTGCTGTTGCCTGTCCCTGAGTACCAGGGAGAGGAAAGCTAATGAACCCCATGCGTGAAAGTGCAAGCTCAGATTGAGCTGCAGCCTGTTGGTTGTATTTCCCCATTACCACAGAGTATGCTAATACCAATCCTGTCCTCAGAGGGAAACATACAGGAAAAAAAGTACCTGCCATGGGCTAGAGCTACATCCTGGTACTGGAGAACCCGTGGACCCTTGCAATGGTGTTTCTCACAGGCTAAAACCACATTACGGGTGCCTGACCAGGGTGGCAGGGACATTCACCAGGTAGCAGTGCTGGCATTTTACAGGCCGTTTCTTGGCTCAGCCCTGCTTTGCCTCTTGTGCAATAATGTCGTTCCTGAGGTCAGAACTTTCGTCTTTATCGTGTAGCTCCACTGACATGACTGCCCTGACTCTTAATTTGGGTTCTTTCCACACTGAGACGGGCACAGTGCTGAGGACAAGGGCTGGCCAATACACTTTCATCTCCCCTAAAGGCATCGCTGGCTAACAGCAGGCAGCACACTTCCCGTCACAAATCTCACAAAAAGCTGGAGCAGCATTTCTCTTGCTTGCACACAGACACATCACAGCCTAATGCAGTGGCTATACAGGACAAGTAAATTTCTAGCAAAAATGCCTTTAACTGTCCTTACTGGAGCACTGCCTTGAGGCTTGGTGAGGCTTGGGCATATAGGAAGGTGGATACGCACAAAAAGCATGAGAAATCTGAGCACAGACAAAGGGGACTTGTATCAGAAGTAAGTGGGAGAGAATTAGGACTGCCAAGCTTTTAAGAGGAATTGGAATTTAATGAAGTGATTGAACAAAGAAATTGAAAGCCTCCTTTGCCTCCTGTAAGGGTCGAATGGATCTGAGCAATACTCGGCTTGGCTGCATTACAGGGTTGTTATTTAATTTTAAAGAACTTGGAAGCTTTCAATGTACTTCATAATTCTATTGACATTTATGATTTGAGATACTTAATCTTGAAAACACAAACACAATGCTGATCTGTCTCTCACCCAAGAGAATTGGGAATCGGTGTCTGCAGCTTCTAAACACAGCTGATCTAGGACCTGCTTGCCACAAGCCAGCCTTTACCTTGCTCTGATGCTGATTCCAGGCAGGGACCTTGTGCTTTGCAGAGCTGAATTATTCAATCCTGAATAATTTTTTAACTTTAAAACTACATTGCTTCATATTTACCTTGCAAGGCTGGGACTCAGGTCTTGCTCCTGGAGAAAGTCCCTGCCCTTTCCCCGCTGTGCTTGGGGTGCGACCCTTCCCCTTATAATCCTGGCTGGAATGACTGGAGACATGGCCACATCATCTATACATCAGCAGCAAAGCTGGTGCAGCTTGCTCATTTTAGACCCCTGACCACACGGACAAATCAAGGACTTGACATCCCAGGCTCCTTCCTGGGTATCCCAGGGTATCTGCAAAGCTCCAGCTGAGCCTGCGTGTGTGTTGGGGCGTGTGCACATAAACACACACTTGTTGTACATTGTACAGCTGACACTGGCTGGCTACTTCTGCCTCATTCTCTCTCTCGTGGCAAACGATCCCACAGAAACCGTGAGAAATATTAAGTCTCATATTAGGACCAATATCCAATTCATGTATTTCAAAGCTCAAGTCTGTTCACATGTGAGGGCAGATGTTGCCAATAATCGTGTACTAAAATGGAAGAATATACATGTCAAGCCTGAAATTAATTAGGATCTGATTCTGCTCTCATTAACAGGCATGAAATTCCCATTGACCAAACAAGATGATGTACCCTTACAAGGGACTTGGGTCCTTAATTTCCACACCACGAACTGGCATTGATATTTCAAAGGCATTACAGCAGCAGAAAGCTTGACCCTTTGTCTTTGCTACCAAATGCATTTTCAGAGTATGACCAATTTGTAAAGCCTAACATTATGCTCCTTAGTTAGTGAATGAAGAGCCCTTTGAAGATCAAAAATGCTGTTATTATTTCCATATTTTTGCCAAACCAAAGCTCTCATGCTGAAGCCATCTGTGTCAAGTGCAAAGCATTACCTCCAATACTTTGTTTCTGAGCAGAGCGTTCCCACATGCCCCTGTTGTTCTATTTCCATGTCTGGTTTCAAGATCATTTTGTGAAGATGCAGTCAGCAAAGTGGCACTACTTCAGGGACAACGGGAGGTGCAGCTGGACAGGATAGCAAAGCAAACTCTGATTTGGATTTCACGATCCCGTTAGGAAGCAGTAACCCAACAGCCATCTCAGGTGTCAGCAGGGATGAAGGATGTGCTGGAGGTGGGGCAGTGGATCGCTCCTGCTCTGGGATGGGAAGGCTCGAGGCAAGGAGGGTTGAGGGGGACCCAGGAGCAACCAAAGATGAGAGAAAAAAGGGGCAGCAAGGAAAAACTTTTCTCAACTGCCTCGTGCTCAGCACTGCGCTTGGCTGGTGGCGTGTTACAATGCGAGTGGAGCATGGGAAAGCAGATGAATTGCAGATTTGGACCAAGTGGAAACCTCAAGAGTCTCATGCTCTGCGAAGGGAGGCGAGACTTCCTTTTGTGGGCTGCTTTGCTGAAAATCGTCCCCTCTGAGCTCCACAGCCACCCTGCATGCCCATACAGTCAAAGGGCCGCAGCCGGAGCGGGGCTGGAAATAATCTAGAGAACAGCAAAGTCCGCAGGAATTTTTCCATTGATTTTAGTGCATTTTTGATCAGACTCTGGGTGAGGCAGAACTTGCATGTTTGATACCAAACTCTTCTGTCTCCAGAGAGAAAGAGAAGGGTTGGGTAGAAAAATGGGAAGTATAGCAGATGAAGCTGTCTCTCTTTTTTTTTCTTTTCTGTCAAGCTTCTTCTGTTTCGCAAACTAGCAGGTGCAGAGGAAAAGGGAGACGAAAAGGGCCAAATCACTATGTGGGGGAAGAATCTGCAGAGCTGAGATGAGGAAAGTCTGCCCTTTGCAAGATAGTATTTCTGATCTGCAGGCGTACAAAGCCTTCATAATTGCTGGAGTCATTATTTGCAGTAGATGGCAGAGAGACATGACAGGTACTGCAGGACACATAATAAGCTGGAACGAGCAGTGATGTTAATCCAATACCATCAAAGATCGGGCTCATCACAGGAACCCATTTAGAGTCCACAACAGCAGCCTTGATATTGCTAAGGAATATGTTTCATCTAAGTACAGACCTCACTTCAGTCCACGGCTGTACATTTGCTATCTCCTCCTCTCCTCCCAGATGCTGTAGCTACAATTTATCCACACCAGTTTATCCCATCCGTGGATCTGTCCCACTCTTCTTTAGAGCCTGGATTCCTGCATTTTATTTCACTACCTAAACTGTCTCCCATAATGAGGAGGCTGCTAACAGCCTTACACAGTGTATGAAAAAATTGACTTATCTTCCAGCCCAGTTTCCGAGGCTGCAGGTGCTGAGCTGCTCTGGTGCACTTAGGGGCTGTAAGCTGAGCTTCAGTTCTCAAATATTTTCTATTTATCATGATTCCCAGATGGAGCATCAGTGAACACTCCAGAATACCTCCTCACTTCCACAGCATGCCAGGGAAGCAGAATATGTGTAGACTGAAGGCAAGGCTGAAGCTAGGGATAATTTTTCCCGTAGCAGCCCCTTGACAGCTTTCAGCACAGGAATGACAGCTAGGGATTTATGGCTAGGTTGCTGAGTCCAAGCAGCCAGACACCTTACTAAGGTTGCTTTTCATAGGGTTGGGAGACACAGGAAACAGCTGCCAACACAGCATGGGAAGATGTGTTTAGTCAGAGCTTTGTGAAACATATTCCTGAATGTTTATTAAATTCAAATTTGACTGTACAATTCATGGCCACTAAGCCTGATACAAGAGTTCCTGTAGACAGACACGGGCAAGAACTGAGGCTGAGCTGCATTTGGCTTCAGTGGTTATTGTGCCCAATTTTGTTTTGAGCATTTAACCTGTTCTTTATTTTCAGCTCTTGGGTTTTGCACTATGATCTCTCTGAACTTTGCTCCTTTGAGAGTAACCAGAGTGCTCCACACAAACAAAACAAGAGAATAAAGCAACTACAAATTTTAACTACTGCTGGAGGTGAAGCTGCGAAACACAGCAAAAGGCACATGTGAAATTTTACCAAAGAACTTAATTAGCTGATTGCTTATTTAGAAACTATAACAGCATGACCTAATGGCCCCGGCACTCAGAGATTCAGAAGCAGAGTCCTGGTTTGGGTATACAAATATACCACAGCACTGTAAAACCAAAACAGCACTTGTTTTACTACATTTCTGGAATATAATGCATTTTCCTTCTAAAACAGAAGTGTGGCAAATTCCAGGGACTGCAATTACCTTCCCGTCTTAGTTTTGTGGCTTTTCCATTTATCGGTTCTTGTCAAGGAAAACTTGTTCAACCAGGGTTCAACTCTGCCTTGTAAACCTGATTAATTTCTACAGGAGACCCTTCATACAGCCTGTATAACCAAGGACAGATAGGGGGACATAACTGGAAAGGAACTGAAACCACAGAGAAAACAGCTATAACGGACAGCTGTTTGTACTAGGGAAGCACCACCCACACCTTGATCTTCAGATACCAGTTCCCTCCTTCTGCTGAAAACTGCAACTCCATCTCCTTACCTATGATAAACGCATTCGCACTTCTGAAAACCTGTGGCACGCTGAGTATTAAGTGAATTTTCAGGAGATTTACAACAATGCTTTGTGTTAAAAATAAAGACTTGGTCTCTATGATGCTTAGCCTTATGCCAGTCCTCTGTTCAACATTCCTGTACAGTTGAAAAGGAAACCCTTGTGTTCCCAGACTGTATTTGAAGACATTTGCTTGTAACTAAGCTAAACTGGTAATGATTTATAAAGGTTCCCATAAATCTATCTAAGGTTACAGATTACTGGCAGGGTCCACCCATCTGATCAGTCATTTCCACGGCTGCCTGATAGTTTGTGCCCAGCTACCAGCAGCAGTGCTGTCTTGGCAGCACTGGAGGATAACGTGCCATGGCCTATGGTCAGAGCACTGTGGCAACCCAAGAGCACTCTGAGTCCCTTGTGGATTACTAGCTCCACTTGCACCCAGTCTAAATTAGCTTCCAAAGTTTTCTCCAGGAGCAATGGAGGGAGAACATGACACCGTACGTTTATGTTGGAGCCACACTACCATACAAGAGGGAACTTGATGATTTATTGCTCCAGATCAGGTATTTTTACTTAAAAATTTAAATTTCTTTTGCAGGGCAAAGTTAGGATTTTTTTAACAGGTTTAATCTGTATCATTTTTGCAGCAACATACAAAGATTTCTTTCAAATGTTCCCTAGAATGCTTTTCATCCTTGAATTGCTGAAATAAACACTCCAGCTTGAACAACTCTGGATTCCTTGAGCTCAGAGGAGCTGAGCATTTATTCAGTGATAGCAGTGCCATTGGCACTGCAATTAAAAGTTGTCTTCAGTCTGTTAAATCACCAGAACAATGATATTCTGCACAATTTCAGATAAAAGTCCGCAATGAGCCCTAATTTCCAGGAAATTATTTGCTTTAATATAAATATTTCCTTAGGTCAATATTCAAGACTTACAGAATGGCTTTCCAGGAGCAATGTGTGCATTTAAATCTGTAAGGAGATTTAGCATCCCTCTTCCAATCAGCAATATCTTGCTGCATGACCTCTACCATGCCTGTAAATCCCACGTGTCTCTCCAGAGCTCACGTTACGCTGTGAAGGGTGGGAACCATAAGTAGCCACAAATGAAAACTCAAAGGCCTCAGTCATGTACTCATTATCACTCTCAGAGGAGAGGAAGGTACAAAGAGATGATCCCTTACATTTCAGAGTCCAGTACAATATGCTCCCTAAAGCATCCATCGAGAAAGACCTTCTCTGCCATCCTCATGAAGGGCTGCCCACAAACTCTGGAATAGGTGAGAGCGAATCTTTTGCATTTCGGGTGCACCTTGAGAACCAAGTGAATACTGTTACCTTGCAGTGATCAAAATCTACCCATGGTTTCTGAGTCACAGCTAAATACTAAGGTCTAACGATTAAAGCTATCTTAGTCCCTGTTCCTCCTGACCCTAACACCTGATAAAATGCTCAGGAAAATAGGATCAGAATTCAGATAAGCAATCCACACCATATCCAAGCACCCACCCTTTCTACTCACCCTTTCTACTCCAGACCACTCAAGACCCCAAGGCTTTCAGAAATCCTCAGCCATGCCATCTCAACCAGCACCTCTAAATGAGCGTTTCACATGCCATCCCATCCTGATGCTAATAGATCCAGACTACTGCCTGGCAAGCAGAGAAGCTGGCTTGAAACCTGAAGGCCAGTCAGTTGGTCAGCAGCCAAGTCAACACCTTTTTTAACCATTTGCTACTTTGAACATGCTGTCCAGCCTCTGTCAACTTGGAGGGTCCTGCCTCCCACTGCCTGAATGGCTCATGAGGGGCTCTCCGCTTCTTCTGCCAGGCATGGCAAGCTCTGATCCTGAGGAGCTCAGGCCTCCATCCCTGTCCATCTCCACCACACCAGAAGTGCAGAACCATTTTAGTTTTTCTTTTACTAGCCTCCTTTATACAAACCACATCCTGGTGTGGCCCTCAGAGCTGAATGGTGTGGGAGCACAAGCCACATCTCCTATGAGCTCCAGGAAGTGCTGGTGGGAAATTTCACTGCCTGGGGAACAGGTTAAAGCACTCCATCAAAAAAGCAAAAGCAGCAGGAGAGAGGCAGTAAAAGAGAGAGGAAGGAGTGAAGAGATACGGGTTAAAATTGGAAGTGAATTGCATTTGGAAGTTGCAATACAGATCCTCCTATTGTGCAGGTGTTCACACTTGTCCTTAAAACCTCTACTTACTATCTGCATACACATTAAACACAGCCAAGCCATAGCAAACCTTGCCAGAAAGCGCAGTTTTGGGAAGACAAGAGGCATTGGGAAATTCAATCCAAATTTAATTGTTTCAAGTCCCACAAAGCGAGCTTTTTGTTTTTTCCCAGTGTTGAAACATTAATTTTCAACTTAAGAAGTATTTAATTCTTTCAACACTTCTTTCTGAGATGGCATTTGTCATTTGAAAAGCATCTCAAGTTACTAGCAAAGAGGCTAGGCACCCCAAAATAAATATTTTCCAAATAAAGTGGTACAGGTCAACCCAAAATTATTTTTCTGGTTTTGTATTTTCCCAGAGAGCCTAATAAAACCTCTGGGATTCGATTCAAGACCCAAATTCTTTTAGGCCAGCTGGTGCCCAGACAAGCCCTTTATTTTCCAAGCTCTATTTGCACAGGATGTTTTCACTACCAGATTTGTGCTTAGTGCTATCAGCTCCTCTGGATTTATCACATGTCAAGTATTTTATCCTGGAAGAACACAAGAAACTCCATCAATCTTCTGGCTCCCTAACATGTACTGGCTTCACAAGAACAGTGAGCCACAAGTACTATAGGATGTAGGGAGAGCCAAGAGGAGATTTTGGACAGAATACAGAGCAGTGGAAATAACTGGCATTTTTACATGCTGGGAGGAAAAAGTGTGAAGTATATGGCGGTTTTGTGTCACCAGAAGCAGTGAAGGGTCCACTAGGAGCCTGCTGGACCTTCTAGTGGGGGCAAAAGTGGCTCTGACTCTGCCACCACCTCAAGACAACCTTCTCCATTCACACTTTCCCATGTAACATGTGCCAGACTTTTCTGCCTCAGTGATGTTGGGTTTTTTTAACCGAGTTCTCAGATATCACATCCATGGGAGGAGGAAGAGGGGAGTTAATTGCATTTCTTTAAAAATTAAGGAAGTTAAGCTTATCTCTTTGCCTGCATATGGGGAGCTGTGTGTCCTGGATGAGTGAGCTGACGCGAGATGGTTTCTAGGCAACTTCTGCAAGTTGTGTTGGAACAGGAATACAAATTAAAATTAAAAACAAAACCCAAACAAGTCAAACAAAACAAGTAGCAACTACTCCACACAAAACCAGTTTTGACTGACTCATAGGGTTCGTGTAAGGCCTTTGTGGGATTAATATTGCTTTACTCCTAAGGACAGAGAACCTGGCACCCCTGTGCCAGCATCTATTGTGAGACACATGATAAGTGTGTTTCTGCAGACAGCACACATAGTTTGTGTATGATAAGAGGTCTGTCATGCCACGTCATTGTGATGATATTACTTGATTGCTGAAATGCCATAACACAAGTGTTCCAGGAACCTCAGCCTGAGTACATCCAGAAGCTGGAAAACATTGTCAGTAACTCCAGTTCTTTCTTCTTTCCCAAAGAATTTTGCTTTGTATTTATCAATTCACCATATCTCTTTCTTTTTTCAAGGGATTGGTAAAGTTTAGGCAGAAAATAGTGTTTCTGGGAGCTGCTTTTATTTGTTTCTTTTCTATGTAGTACAGAAATGAGGAGGACGTCTCATCTTCTTAGATTATTCTGCGTACTAGGAATTGATCACTGTACCTTTTAGTCTCAGCCCGCATTTCAGAATTAAGAGCTGATCCCCTTCCCCTCAAAAGTAATTTTTCCCACATCTTCCCCAATTTATTCAACTATAAAGGTCTCAAGACAGAACATAACTTCACTCACGTAAATCCCGAGTTGCACCGTTTTGCCAGTGTCAGAGTAAAATTTAGTCCTCAGTGCCACAGACAAAAATTAATAGTTTCACAGCCCGCACTTTCTGAGCCAGCATAACAAGCAGTTTAGGATGCAGTGTTTACAGCCTCTTCCCTTAAGTTACGGAGGGTAAGGAATGGCATACAGAGATTTTAATTATCAGCATCCCATTCTGCTCCAGCATTTGCCAGTGTGATTGAAAAGCAACTGCTGAAGTCTGAACTTGACTGAGACTGGGGAATTTGTGTTTTCAGTAAAGTTCATAGCAGGTGTTTTAAAAGACAGAATCTCCACTATTATTTCAAAGCAGGTTTCAAGGAGGGGGATACCAAAATCAAGTGAAGTGTATAATAACCAAGCCATCAAAACAGTTTCATTTACAAATCAGCCTTTTCTATCCTCAAAGTTTGTATGGCACTGTTTGTCTGACTCTCCACCAAGTGAGTAGGTTATAAGAAGTGACACTTAACAGATTTTGTTGCTCATATGAAGTCAGAGCAAATCAAAGTTAGAGTTAGAAAACAAAACCTCTAAGCCTAATTCAAGCTTTTCTCCTAGCCCTGAGGAAATGATCGATCAGTAAAACTGCTGGGATTTCCTCCAAAGCTGGGTTATGTATGGACCCAACACTGACTTTAGCAGCGGTGTTTTCTCTTTTCAAGAACCCAGAGCAGCATTCCAGATGCTTCAAATCACTCCACGTTTATCCAGCTCCAGGTCCTTCACAGCTCCTGACAGACAGCCGGTGACTGAGCACTCCTGGGTCACTGATGGAAGTGGACTCCCTCTATGGACCAGGCTGTGCTGGGTCAACAACTCTGGTGGTGAAACGCTCTGGCTCCATCACCTCTTGCTGGCAGGAGTGCTAGGCTACCTCTGCCACAGACATCCTCTGCAGCAGGACCCTGCTGGTTGTTTCCATGGTTGCTACTGTCGGTGCTGGCTGGAGTTGGCAAACCCAAATTTAACCACACCAGCACTTCATTCCCATGCATTTGGCCTCAGTATCTGGAGGGAGGCAGACCCTAATACTGCTGAGTGACCATACACAGACTTACTTTCTTAATCTCTTCCAGATTTCTTCATGCCTGCTTACTTCAGAGTCCCTGGGACTCACTCAGACCTCCAAGACTCCAGCCTGAGTGAAGCTGAGGCAGATAGTGGGACTGGCCTCCTTTTTCCTTCAGTCTTGAAGTTATGTGTTCCCAAACTGACAACTCTGCTCCCTTCAGTAAATACTGCGGCCTGCTGTCATCACTGAAAAGCTCACTGCCTGACTTGCCTGCAGACAGAAAGGGGACAGGCCTTATACAATAAAAGGAGGAGGGAAAAATAGGAATACGGCTATGCTGTGACACAATTATAGGCAGTAATGATAGCAGAGGCATCCACGGAGTAACTTGGAGTGACACAGCCTCTTCACTGTCAGGCTCTGGACCCTACAGAGGGGATAAACTCCTGGACCACATGAAGCCACTCACAATGTTGGATCTGAAGCACTTGACTTTTTCAGAGGCTCCTCCACTCCTCACTACCTTTTACTAAGTCTTGGCCATCCAGAAGATACGCCAAGGGCTACTTTAGGTGAGGCCTTGGATTAGTCAGAGAGGTTGCTTCAGAACAAGGAAAGACAGTTTCTCCTCTCGAGGATTCAGGCTACTGCCTCAGTAAGACTTACAAACAGCTCTTGGAAACCTAGAACAGGAAAAACACAAAAAACAGATGTTGCTTATTGTAGTTCTAACTCACAATGAAGGACACCAGCTAGGTTTTCAATGCACCATTATTTTTACTATTATTATTGCTGTTGTTGTTGTTGTTACTGTTATTGTTATTCTTATTACTACTACTATTAATGCAGAGTGAAAATGCAGGTGGTACCCAACACTGCTCACATATTAAAGAAGCTAAGTGCTGTTCTGCATTACTTTTTGAGATTTTAGTGTTTTCCAAGGGCACTAGCTTGGCCAAAATGAAAATTTAGCATCAGAGTCGATGGATCTATGGCTCTAGCCTGCACTCTTCTGCTATCTACCCCTATTGCTGGATGAAGGACTGAACCACAAGATCACCCAGCATGATGGGAGTCACACAGTTATAGAGGTTCCCTTTGCCCATTGTAGCTGCTCGCAGCCCTGCCAGCACAACGGGAAATTAGACATGTGGTAACATTGGGAGATGCTCTCGGGAAAGTTCAAGTGGGAGATTCATGTTTTGCAAAATTAAACCTCAAACCATGGATGACTCAAATCCAGATCTGATCATATCTGTATCCCAACAGTCTGCCAGGGAAAGAGAACTCCAAAAAGAAGTCTTAGTTTACCTCTCATAAAGGTCTTAGTTTACCTCTCCAATGTAAGCAAATACATAGACAAGTATATCAGCAACGACTAGATTTGTTTCCGAAACCTTTGGTGTTTTTAGGAATTTAGAAGTCTGGTCACGAAAGACCTTTTCCATACTCTCCAAAAAGCTACCCAGAGCTTTGTCAGTTCTGTTCCATGAAGGAGGAGTCTGACCACAAGGCATGGTGGTGCTGCACGGGTCTCACCGTTTCAAGGATTTCACAGAAGAAGATGGCTGAGGTTCACTTATTAGGTCTATTGGCCAACTGTAAAATCTTCAGGATTCTTTCTTATGATATAAGCAAGTGCAATTATATTGCAGATTAGAAACCACCACATAGAATTTCAGAGCAACTGTCTACTATTTGTTCATGCCTTCTTCAGGAATAATGGAGATCCGTTTTTAAAGTAATTTGTCTTCTTGATCTTTTCAGTTTGTCTCTTTTGGAGATCTGAGGACATTGCAAGATATCGGCACATCTGTTTCCTGAATCCAAATTTGCGACAGCTTTCTCTGTCTCATTGTGTGTATGAATCTGTGTGCAGTAAAAACACAATTGTGTTATGCGTACACACATACACACAGAATATACTGCTGGTGGTTTAAGCTAAAGCCTTAAAGCAAAACCATCAGGCATATCAAGATGCCAATTCTGCAGGCTCACCTTGCATGTGATTTCAGCATAATTTTACAGCATTTTCCCTGGTGGGTTGCTCTTCATAGCATTTTTCTAAAGGGAAATTTTGAGCAAAATAGAGTAGACAAAGGCTTGATTAGCTTCTGGAAGATGGTGCCAAATTTTCAGCAGAGTCAGAGTTAAAATAACAGGAGAGGAAAGATGAATCATAGAATCATTTTATTTGGAAAAGACCTGTAAGATTGAGTCCAGCCATTAACCTAACAGTGTCAGGCCCATCATCCCCCTATCTATACATCTTTTAAATATCTGCAGGGGTGATGAGTCATCCACTTCCCTGGGCAGCCTGTTCCAATACTGTACAACCCTTTCCATGAAGAAATCTTTTCAAATATGCAATTTGAACATCCCCTGGTGCAACTTGGTGCTATTTCCTCTTGTCCTACTGCTTGGAACTTGCCAGAAGAGGCCAACTCCCCACTGGCTACATCCTCCTTTCAGGAAGTTGTAGAAAGCAATAAGGTCTCCCCTGAGCCTCCTTTTTTCCAGGCTGAACAACCCCAGCTCCCTCATCAGACTTGTGCTTCAGATCCTTCCCCAGCTTCATTGCCCATCTCTGGACATGCTCCAGCACCTCAATGTCTTTCTTGTAGTGAGGGGCCCAAAACTGAACACAGGGTTTGAGGTGTGGCCTCACCAGTGCCAGGTACAGGGGGATGATCACTCTTGTAAGAAGATGATTTCTCACCATGGTTGCTATTGCAGCTTAGTGGTGAGACGCTCAGGGCTGTGCCATAGCACAAGCACTTCGGCACACGGTACGAGTTAAAATTCATGGAGTGATAGCAGTAGCTGCCAGCAGAGTTATCTGATCATCAGAATAAACACATAGCTGTGGTGTGAAGACTCTGCCTAAGCCCACAGTGCTCAGTGTACCCTGCTATATCCCAGCAAGCAGCCAAGCTTGTGTCTGCATAAAACAGCTCAGTCCACGTGTAATGCCTGCAACAATTACCTTTTACACGTTAATTATCTGTTTTTTCTGTCATCAGTCTGCTTCATTACAGCCTTTTGCTCTGATTTTCATTGCTCAAGTCTTAGTAAGACACATCTCTCTTTGTGGATGAGAAGGTAAGCAGCATGTCTTGATCACTTAGAGCGCACATTAGGTAAGGAGTCCCGGGGGGATTACTGCTTCACTACTGCCGTCTCCACTGAGAGATAAAGATGAGCAGAAGTTCAGGCAAAACACAGTTTTGTGATGTTTCGAGCAACTAAGCCTCAAAAGGTCTGCAAAACGCTTCCAGGCAAGATACAGATGGGTGACCATACCGTCACCTCAGAGAGGTTCTGAGCAGTTCAGTGTCATTTCCTGAGGTACATCGGACTGTAAGAAGGAAGTTCCTGTAACAGTGCAAATAGTGATTAATTAGCTATCTTCTTGCCCTGCCATATCAAACCAACACGAGAATCTCAAACAATCCTTTTTAGGCTGAAGGATGGGGCAGCCAACCAGTATAAAAATGTATTGCTTTAAAAATGTCTCATTTTCATTATCATGGATTTTTCTAGAGGAATCCCACTGAAATTCACTAAAATCCACTACTCCAGGTTTATACCACTGGGATCAAAATCTGGCCCTCCTCCATAGGGAGGGATCATTAAGGTGTCTATGATCCAGCAATGTAAGGGGCCTCCATGTTAATAATTCTTTAGTAGCAGACTTTTGAAGCCTTCTAGAGACCTGAAAGAAGACCAGAGCTGCTTGGAGCTGCACAGGAAGCCAAATTCATGGTCCTATCTTATCTCAAAGTCTATTGCTTCTGCCTAGTAAATTGTCTGTATTCTCATTTAGAGTAAAGGCATCTGCAGGTAAATTGCTCTCTGCTCAGTCTAATGGACCAATTTCAGTTTTCATTCCTGAGAATATAAATCTTAGGCTCCCTTTTCTGACAACACTGCGCATTTCTGTGTAAAAAATTTCACCCAAAAAGCTCAAGACCCTGAATGGTTTCCTCACTTGGTTTCTTCTTTTGGAGTCCTAGAGTTCGATCTTTGTATGAAAGCAGTGTCCCAAGAGGCACAGCAAATTTACAGCAGATGTCAGCAGCTTACTCACACAAGACATTTCAAAATGAAAGGTGCAACACACCAGCATCATCTGTCTTCAACCTGTCTCTGCCACTGGAATCATGCAGTCAGCAGAAAAGCAAGAATGGGCCCAAAGTGTAATGGTTTGGGCAGGACACAAACGAGGAAGAAAAGTGAAGACTGAAAAACATCTAGCATGTGAGGTTCTGCTTTTATCATCTGCAAAAGAATGTTCTTTTTCTAACAGCTGTTTTGTGCAAAAGACTTTTGCTGCAAGGGTTTGTTCTTAAAAAGCTTTTAATTAAGGGGTTTCACTAGCACGACAGATGACATCAGGAAGAGGTAAAATAGATTTACATCACTGTTTCTGTCCCCTGCTTCTGTCTTTCTGCTCTGGTGACTGACACAACCAGCGTGTAGAAGGAGCACCACCATCCTGCACTCAGCAGCACAAATGCTGAGCTTTCTGAGACACACGGGCACTGTTTTTTCCCCTGCACGAGGGTTATATGTGTAGATATATGCAAAAAGGAAGGGTTGTTTGCTACTGCTGATTCGGCAAGACAAATGTAACACAAAAGAGAGACCACAAACAAAGCAGACAGGCAGTGCAGGGTGCAGAACCCCGCTGATACCTGTGCAAAATGTTGCTGTTTATCCAGGTTGGATGGCTGCTCTTGGAAACTCTAATTCCGTGCATTAAAATGGGGCTCACTTTGCTCTCCGTGTTTCTCTGTTTTCTGACCTTGATGCTGGAAGGAGGGCAGAGCAATTAGCCACTTTTCCACACTAGTATTTCTCGAAATAAACAAGCCAAATAAGCAGCAAGTGAAAAGCTGTTCTTTACAAAGGCACCTGGGATGGGGCTGGGGGGAAAAGAAAGTACCTCAGCAGGGTGTTCAAGGGTCTTGCATCTGATAGATCAGTTAAGGCTAAATTCAAAGACAGATATTTAAAGACTAAAATAATTTCAGAGATTAAGGCCTGAACTGTTAGCACCTATCATAAGACACTTGTATGAAGACCATATATGAGCAATCAAGAAGTATTCATCATTGGAAAGTAAAGGGAGAGCTCCCTCCTCTCCTCTGACAGCCAAGGAGGTTCCAGGAGTGCTCTCCTAATGGAACACTCCCAGCAGAATGTTCGAGGCTGGATGTTGGCAATAGAGGCCGTGATTAGTAAACCTGTCTGTATCATTCAGGCTAGAGATTAGACAAGAACTCAATTCTAGGCCTTACTGCACCAGCGATGGTGCAGCAGGAATCTAGGTGCTGTGCAGATGTGGAGGCTCTCTCTGATGCTCTGGAATGTGCATGGGGAGTTATGTGGAGAAGAAGGAGCCGGTTACCTTGAGGAATGGAAATAAGAGAGTGGTAACAAGAAAGTACTGAAGGAAACCCAGGCAGCAGAAGATAGAGGTCAGCATTTGGTAGCCCTCAAACTACATGGTGAATCTCAGTCCAGCTCCTAGCGCCCAACCTTCAAGGTCAGTGGTGCTGAAATGAAAGGGCCATTCCCGGTTAGAGTGCCTCTTTCTCGGGATATGCTTCAGCTCTATGGATCTGCCTGTATACACTGCTGCGGAGGAGAAGACCGTGAGTTCATAAAGGCACCCTGTGAACTGCAGAGAATGGTCTTGTCAACACCTGTCCATCCAAACCCTCACTCCCACAGTGCTTTTTTTCAAGTATATTTAAAGCTCCCTTTCACGTAATTGGTGATTTCCCTTCCCTCCCTCCTACAGGTTAGGTTAAAAGCGGCAGGAGGTCCTTTTCCATATTGATTTGTTTTCCTGGCCTTTCAGATACATGCAGAGAAGATCAGCAAAAAGGCACTGGAAAACAAGAAGAACAAAAGCACAGTGCTTGTGCTCATTCAAAGAAGTGAGACAAACATGAGATTCAGCATTGGGTAGAAAATAAACTGTCTTCTGAGGAAAATAAAGAAGCTGCCTGTATGAAGAAGGGGCTGCGAGGAGTACCACTTCGCACTGCAACACTGATGGAGCAAGCTAT
Organism: Rhagologus leucostigma; assembly: GCA_013397725.1. Taxonomy (NCBI): domain Eukaryota; kingdom Metazoa; phylum Chordata; class Aves; order Passeriformes; genus Rhagologus; species Rhagologus leucostigma. The sequence goes on along the minus strand of VZTD01001501.1, from coordinate 421,948 downwards.
GGCAACGGGGAGTAAGCCTTCAGAGAGCAGTCATCTTCTCAGAGGGTTTTTTTTCACTTTTTATTTTCGTTTTTGTTAAAGGAATGTAATGTAAATAGATAAATCCTCCTTACGAACAGAAGGAAATGAGATAAATTATTTTTACATCTTTACAATTATTTTTACAATATTTACACCCTGCTATTAAGCTGGTCCTCACCACAGTGCACTCTGTGTGTGGCACCCTTATGTGTGGATTTGGTTAGATGTAAAGCAGACACCCCGATGGCTAAAACTCCCCCAACATTTTCTCACGGTGGCTTGTCCAAATTCTAAGCTGGGCAGTAATATTTTTTTCTTGCTTAATTCCTCCCATGTGTCCAATAAGATTTGATTCTCTCCCATATCTCGTAGCACTGCTTTGCCTTGCTGTATTCCATGCTAAAAGCAGACATAGCACAGCAATGAAGAGGGAAGTTGCTACAAAGCCCTTAACCAACCTCACAGGGACATGGTGAGGATTAATTAATCGCTTTTTCAGAGATTTCATATCCTAATGTTATAAATAGTACAATCGTAATAAAAACGGATTCTTGCATTATCAGAATCAGTTACTAAAATCCCCACTAAAGACGATACAAGTTTCCTACTAAGAAAATCCAGGACTGTATTCCAATCTCACCCCTACTGGGAGACACAAAAAAATCAACCCAGGCTAAGTTTTACGGCCAGTAAGTTATATCTCATTAAAGACCTGTATAACATTCTCTTTCATAATTATACTGAAACAAATTAGGATCATTTTAATACTGAAGAGAAGAATGAAAGGAATTCATCCATTTATATGGCATTGATAATCCACTTTCAATTCACATATTTTGTTAATTCAGATTAAGTTTTTCCCAGCCACTCTGCATAAGCAAATCCTCACTCTAAAGCCACCACCTGCTTTTACAGATACTCATCAGCAGCGTTCCTAAGTTCAGTAACCTTGTGGATTTATGAGGCTGGGAATGGGTGATGGTTTCTTCAAATCCTCAGACCTGTGGGATTCAGATCTGAGCACCAGAGAAATGAAGGAACTGAAGGGGAGATTCCCATATCCCCTTGCTCAAGATGTTACATAGGGTTGCTCCAAACTACGCTCCAGAGGCAGTAACCCTTGACGGCTGTCAAGAACAGAACAGACAGGCTGCAGCTCCCCAGTGCCATTCCCTCTCACACCTCACTCATGAACAGTGCTCAGAGGCAGCAGAGATCAATCTCTCCCTGCAAAATCTACTTCTTCATGCACAACGTCCATCCTAAAGGAACTCTCCATGGAGCACTCGTGTTCATATGGTGGGATGAGATGTAGGATTGAGACTTCCGTCCAATTTTCGTACCAAGAATACCTGCCAGGTCTTTAGGACCTCCCTGCAGGCATAACTTCATTGCTTCAGAGAGAGAAATACTCTGTCAAGTTTCAAACCCTCTGAAAGTTGTCGCTAATCCACTCCACTACTGCACTGCTACCAGGGAGGTCTGCTGAAAGATGCCAGCATGGGGGCAGAGAGCCCACAAGTGAGAAACTTAAGTGGAGTAGCCTGACATGCAAAGAGCCAACATTCAGTTCAAAACAACCAAAACAATCCTTTCCTTTTGCCCCCAGGCACTGAAATTCTCTGAGAGTGACATTCTTTTAAAAGAAGAGTAATCAGATATAAATCTTTTCAGTGCTGAAGCTGACGCCTGGGCCCACGATGCGCAGGGACGAATTCACCTGCGAAGAGAACGCCTCTGTTCCCTGTGGGCTCACATCAGGGCGAGGTGCTGTGGATGGCTGCAGCTCCTCTGGCTGAATGTGGAGGCAGTGCCCTAAAGAAGGAAAGCAGCATCGCCTTGTGTGCAGTTAAATCTGGCTTGCCACCAGGGATGTGTTTAAGATACAGGGGGTCCTGAGGCTACATGCCACTGATGTATTTTGAAGTTAGGGCAGATCTATTCTTTGCTAAGCAAACCTTTACAAGTATGTTAGCGTACCCTGCATTAGCCATGGGAGGTGTTCAGGAGGCTACAAAAGAGCGTTCATTAGAGACGCTCAGCGGTGAGGAACTGAAGCACTCGTGCATTCTGCTGAGAGAGGAACAAACACACTGCTCAGAGCAGGTTTACGGATATATACACCACTATAACATCCTCCTACCACAGTGTTGAGTCCTTCTCAGCTTCTTTGTTCTAGCTTTACTTGCATTTTCTCCTTCCTTTACTCACATTCCTTATTCCTAATTGCTCCTCTGTCTTTATCTTAGTGTTTTCCTTTTTTCCTTCGCACCTCCAGATGCGAGGTCATTCTTCTGCCCAGGTCTGAGCAGTCCTAGGAATACAGCAGCAGCTACTCTGACACTTCACTAGCTCTATAGTCTTCTCTGGCAGGACCCAAACACCTTCAGACACACTGGCCTCGGTACATGTCAACTCAACACATTACCTGTACTCTAGTTTACTGACTGGTCACCTAAGAGCTCTATTTTACTTCTCTGTAGATAAAGAGGTCCTGTAGGGTGATGCATCTCAATCTCATTGCCTTCAGGAGTGGTCTTACTTACAGCACTGGCTGTAGGTATTGTAGATCTGGTGCTGTTCCTGAACCAGGCACCTCACTTAGATTTCCTTTTATTTAAGGGTACCCAGAATAAATCTGGGCTTCACACCCTGCCACCCTGAGGTGCCCTTTTTACTAGACTTGAGGATGATGTATTTTTTGCTAACTCAAGCTAAGGATAAATACAAAATCTGGATTCACTGAAGCTGTACACATGCAGTCTGCACCATTTTCAGTCTTTCCTAGCTATGGAGAAGCTCAAAGCCAGAGTCAGCTGCACAAACAATCTATGAATTCATAACCTGTGAATTTTTGAGGATGGGGAACAATTACTGTGCAATGCTGCACATGTGTTATGCAAGCTCCTGAAGCCACCCAACTGGCAAGACAACGAAAGAACAAACGTTTGCAATAAAGCTCATCTTATTTGAAAGACCAAAGAGTCACATGTGCTCTCCTTTTAGCCTTAAGGACAGCAGTAAAACGAATTCCCTTTTCAGAGCCACTGCTATTAAAAGAGAGGTGAGAGAGGGTTTTGTTTTCTAACTGTGAGAAAGACCTATTGACTTTTAATGCGTGTCTATCCTACTCTACCATTATACAGGGGAGTTTCATTTTGGTGAGACTATGGTGATGTACAATTTGCCTTTTATGGATTGTATGGCCTGTCACTTCAACTGCTAATCTAGATATTACCAGAAAAGGGATAAACACAATAATGATTTGTTTCTCTAAACTTGAGCCACGTTCGTTACACCACTCTACAAAATCACTGCTGGGTGTGGAGCCCTTTGGTTTATTATTCTTAGCATAAGAAATAGCCCAACAACTAAATTAACTTAGATTCTCTGATATAGAGACAAACATATACATGGCTGCCTTTAGGACAAACTCATGTACTGGGCTAGATATCAGGATGGTGACATATCTTTCTTTTCCTGGTTTAACAAGTAGCTAAAGACAGTTTGGCACTGTTCATGTCTGCAGTTTTGCACAGCTTGAGGTTGAAGCCCCAAAGTGACTGAAACTGCTGGTACAGCCTGTTCCAAGTGCATATATTCATGAGGACAAAGCTGGTGAGGGCAGAAAGAGAGACCCAGATGAAGCAAACTAGTTGCTGCATCCTTCAACATGCAAACCTGTAAGCTATACCTATCACCCTCCTCATGCATTCTTCTAGAGCGATCTGCTGCTATTAATAGCCCACTACCATCAGGGTCCAGCATGGAATATCAGAGAAAAGGAATTTGCTCCTTTTTGGAAAAGGCAGGCAGCTACAGCATTCCCTGCCCAGCTTCTCCGAGCTTCTCGCAGTGCTATATTCTATCTATGCAGGGCAAATTTCATGGCCCTCTTCCTTGATTTAAAAGCGTGTGCAGCAGATGAATTAGGTAGAATTAAAATGTGGATTCATTGCGGTGGGATGGTTGCAGTAGATACCGACTTTCATGCCTTCTGCAACTGGATATTCTCCTGGGCAGCTGCAGTCAGAGACTGCTCTCCTAAGGAAAGAAAAGGGCATTCCCCGAAGAAATGAGCTTTGGCTTCTTGCCAGGACAACAGGAGCTGCTTGATAAGAAAGAGGTGTTTTGCCCATAACTTGCAGGACATTACATCTGCTTTGTTGAAAGCCTAAGTCCTTTCTTTAGGTCTGACCCTTGTTTGACCAAGTCAAAATTCCATTGTCTTCAAGTGGCATATGATAAGGGTTCTTAATCTTTTAACACATTCAGGAGCACAAAGTTCATTGAATTTCAGTCTTTTACAAAAATCTCTGGACAGTGAACCCCACTTTGCTCCATTCTGAGTTCCCTGTAGTAACTTGTTTCAGATCTTCAAAGATGTTTACCAAATTTAAAATTGCTCAGAATCCTTTTCACCTTCCTTTTTAAAGGGTGGAACTTTTACACTTTTTTGGGTTGCTTATGAGTAGCAATTGCAGCACTGATTCCTCCCCTTCTATCATGCAGTGTGAACATAGACACCTTAATAATTCTTCAAGATTTACTACCAGAAACCACTTCTTAATTTTGTTCTGCAAAATATATATGTGTTACTTGCTGTTTGTTGGCCTCTGGTCGAAGAAAATAATAAATGAGCACAATACATTCAAGAGATGAGAGAAGAGAGATCTTTTGGATGTGAAAGTATTAAATTGCTAGCAATTTCAAAACCTGGCTCCACTTGCCCCAGCCCCTCCAAACCACATCCACCGCCTGCCTTCCAGGATATCATCAGTCCTGGAGGTTGGGAGAAGCCAAACGAATGACAGCTGCTGAACTCCAGCTTCTGCAAACAGTCCAAGGGCAATCTGCTCCTTCCCAGAACACTTTCAGGGGGAAAAAATGCCTTTCAATTTTTAAGCATACATTTGGTATTTTCCAAAAGACCACGTACAGTCCAGAGCTTTAAAATGATGCTGTGGGATCCAAAAGGGTATTTCCTGGCTATGATTTATAGTGCTGCATCAGAGCCCTCTTTGAAGAAACAACGTGAAGCCAAATGTCTTTGTCAGGAAGTGAAATGCTCTGCAGAGTTATCCCAGCCTGTGTGGATGAGTGCTGCTGGCTGCCAGGGCAGGGTCTCTCATCCACTGGACGTTCAGAGGTGTTCAGTGGACACTGAAGTCAGAGCAGGTGGAAGGACACGTCCTGTGCTGTGCTCACTCAGGAACAGAGCCGGTACATACATCCCAACCACACTCCCAAGAGGTTGACAGACACAAGAAAATGGAATCATTAGGTTTTCGTCAGGACTTCTGGAAAAAAATACACACCCCCCCAGCAAAGTCTTAAACACTGAAGACAAACACTGCAGTGTAGTCAGCAGAAATCCCCTTCAGAAATCCAAAATACAGCCCAGGACTGAGAGTCTGGCAAAAATATCCTCACTTATCTGGGTGGAGAAAAAGCGTGGGAAGAGCCTCCAAGGTTGCAGCCCAGAGAGGGGAAGCTGTGCTGAGGAAAGAGCCTTCCCCCAGGCATTCCAGTGACATCCTCAGGTCTTTGTACCTCACTGAAGAACAACCCAAACATGTTTTCAGAAGACAACAGACTTCAAAAATATCCACTGGCCTCTGCAAAGCAGAAACTCTAGCCTTGAGCAGTTCCCTGTGTGATGCCAAGCACCTGCTGTTGGTGTAGACCCTGCCCTGATGTTACCAACGAGGCAAGAAGGGACATCTTCTTAAAGCCTGTCGCCCTTCTCAAGCAAAAAAGCATTTGAAAATCTGGATTCTGGCTCAAAAAAATCCACTGACCAATATCCGCATTTTAATAACACGGCATAACAGAATCTTCATGCATTTTGAGAAGCTGGGGTTTTTTTTCAAGCAAATGTTCCCTCCCTAATACCTTATGCAAGCAGACTTTAATGCTGATTCTGTATAGCACCTATAGGCCATCTGGAAGATAAACAGCTACACAGACACAATCAGCCTACCCCAAAGTTATGGCAATAAGAGATAATTATCCTAGCTGCAAAGGCAGAGGCAGAATACTATTCTTAACACCATCTTTTTAAAGTTTTCTCTCTGCTATGAATCTTCTCCTGGCCCTGTCATGCCAAGTCTGGCCTCTTTCTCCTCATGTTTACACAGGTGTAAACCCAGGAATAAATTCATTACAGTCGGTAATGGGAATTTTCCTCCTTTCTCAAACAGTGGAGTGGCATTTTACCAACTTGATGGCAGGGTCACTTTGTTAGCTGGCAAAAAAACAAAAGGTTCTCTCAGAACAATGTGAGATTGTGCTTTGGCCCACGCATCTTCCAGCACTAAATGCCACTGCAGAAGGAAACAGCAGCACACAGCCAGATGGTCCCCAAACCAGCACATTAATGTGGTGCCAGGGGCAAACAGCTGGAGCATGCCCAGCCCTCTCTCTCAGCCCCTCCCTTATCCCTACAGCTTGTAGCCAACCATAAAAACACCAGGCACTGCCTACGCATGAGGCAACAAAGCCTTAAGAGAGGTGAGGTGCACAGTGGAAAAAAATTACGTGATGGCTAAAAGAGGCACTGTGGACTCCAGTGATGTGGGTGCTGCGTGACAGCAGACAGTCCCCGGTTTTGCATGACTTCCCACACCCCAGAGGTGGGAGGATGCTCAGGAATCCTATAACTTTTTTTTGTAATTAAATTGTGCTGCACTGTGAGCTTTTTCTATAACAGGTCTGGCTGAATTACCATGCACAATGATCTGCTCAGAAGCCACCTCAGCACGAAAAATGACTGGAAAAAATACATCTAGAATTCATCTTAATGTGAGTATTTTTTCTCACCATTCTATTCTATCTCCTCCACCTTTTTCTATACCTTCTCTTTCCTTTTATGCCAACATAGCCTGTAAAAGGCTGGTCTGGGTCTTTGACTTCTGGTTCCTGTGCTGTAGGTCTTATGTTGACATCCCCAGGTAAGAGCAGCAAGACGGGTAGAAGCAGATGACTTCTTCAAATTTTGGGGGGTTTTAAAACAGATGTTGAACCATTTATGGATGGGATTATATGTTTTTTCTTCCAGTCCAAAGGACATTTTAGAAGCAAGAAGTAGCCGAAGGAGAAGAAAGACTTCTATTTAAATGAAGCAAAGTTTTAAACAAAGGATGGTTTCCTGAGGAAACAAGATTTGCAGAACAAATTCCCCCAACAACTTCTGGATTGGCTGGTCAGGCTCAGCCAGGTTTGCCAAATGGGCAGACACCTCAGATTCTTGTGAGCTTTGAGGCAGCCATCAGAGAAGAGAAGGCTCATGTTAGCTCATCCACTGTGCTGACAATTATGAAGGCTGTCACTATTTCTCCAGTCTTCCCCTCCAAGCAGAGATGTGAGTGAAAAGGAAGAGCAAAGAAGCAGCCATGAGCAGTGTGCTTCCCAGGAGGAGTAAGGGGTGCAGTCAGGAATTTGAGGATGCTGCAGTGAGGCTTTAGCAGGCTTTGGGGAAATTTGCTACAGCTCCGATAGCCAGTTGGAGAGCACCGGGCCTGATTCTGTCTGCCAGGGGGCCAGAAAGCACTGTACTTGTGCTTCTTTTTCAGATAGTAATAGCAGAAGCAGTAAGTGCTGGTAGGACTGTCAGAAGAAGGCTGCTACAAAGGCCAGGGATGGCCCCCAGTCACATAAAACCTATCCCAATGGGAGCAAGTAGGACTCTCTCACTATTCACATCGCAATGTAAAAGTCTGTCTGCTAAGCTGCTCATCCCATCTCTATTTATAAAAAAGGGGAAGAACAACACAGTTTAGGGTTGAGGACATGAAGAGGAAGACCCAAGACCGTGTTAGTTTTGTGTATCTCGGCTACAATGGAAGCCTAGGGTCACTGTTGCCGAAATTTGGGATGGGGAAAACCTTCTTCAGGTAGGTAAGTCCCTCTAACCTTTTTTCACTTGAACCTGTCATCCAAAAAGAAATTATACACCACCAAGCAGGTGTTTTCAGCAGAGAGGGGATCCCAAACTCACTCAAAGCACTGCATCCTTAAATACAGAGAAGTGCTCTCCTGTGTCCATCACCAGCCAGTTCCTCACTAGGACCGAAACGAGTGATCACTCCCGAACACGACTCCTGTGTGCCTGACTTAAACAACTCTTCAATGACTCCTTTGCACCACTCACAAAGACACACTCTGGCCTTGAAGCCAGGGCTGTTCCAGAACTGGACCTACCACAAAGGATTGCAGGGGAGTGAACTGTGGGACCCCTTCAACATTCCTTGCCTCTCTGCTGCACTGGAGATCTGCACTGCCAGATCCCACCCTCTGAGAGCTCAACAGACACAACCCCAGAGAGACACCTACATTGGAAAACACACAAGGAAGGGAATAGGCATGCCACAGATACCCCTTTTTTCTTTCCCCCCATGCCGTTCCAGCCTCTGTACATGATACATACAGCTAATCATGATTGCATCCTTTGATAGCCAGTTAGTGATTTGCATTCTTTTGGTAATCATCCCATCACCTGCACAAAGCAGATAATTCCGTGGGCCTGCTGGTGCCATTCAGCATCTACATCCCCAGGTTATAAAGTGAAGTGCCGAGTGGAGAATTTTAATGACTAGGGGCTGGTAAAATCTTAAATTGATGGCAATATATGGTGAAGTCTCTTAAATAGTGTAAAATGCCCTTTTGGCTGGAAAGGGCTGGATGAAACTGTGGTTGATAAGTCGTTAAATTACATCCCATGGCTGGCTGCTTGTCTTGGGAAGGTACCGAATGATAAGTGCGCAAATTATCATTACTGCACAGAGCGAAACTATTTCCAGCAGAGATGATTCGATAAAAGAGAAGTTATTTATCATGATTAAAACTGGTACATTTGTACTTCTCCACATTGAACAGATCCTGAACTGGCAATCATCTTCCTAAAAGGTACCTGTGCCTGATTTAAAGGGTTTTATGACTGTTTTAATGGATGGGTTTTTCTCTCATGGAGAAAGAAGACTTTAATGTCTAAATTGCTGTGTTTCTCAGAATTATTTCCCCTTCCATTGCAAGCAGCCTGATTCCATCTTTTTTTTTCACACCCTTTTGTCATATTTGACTTTTCCTAAAACAACTTCAGAGAAACACTCCTTCACAAATAAGGAGTAAACAGGCTTCTACACACAATGGTAGCAGGAGAGACCTTTGCCTTCTGCACCTTCATTTTGGGCCCTGGGGAGACAGAAAAGACTTAAATTAATTTTCAGTGGTTGGCTGCTCAGCAGTGGAGAGGATTAGGTGGTAAAGTCAGTTTTGGTACAGGAGATAGAGTCAGTTAGCTCCAGCTACCACAGCTGGCAGATAACCATTAGCCACCACCCAGAAGTACCCTTTTGAACCTCTCAGGAGGTAACTCAAATGGACTTGATATGAGCTCCTATGAGCTATCACGAAATACAAGCTTCCCATACAGCTCTACAGGGTACCACAGCTATGCTGGGCAAGCTGAAGCAGGCAGCATTCAGTGAGTTCAGTGGATAAATGAAGGGTGCTGTTCTCCAATACCATTATCGTTTTTTCTTTCAGATCAGTTAGGTTTAGATCAGTTAGGGACTATCTATGGAGTACCAGGACTGCCAACAGAAGGTGGTGAGATCCATCTCTAGCACCATTATACAGTAGTCCTTCTACGGGCAAGAGCCCGATCATACTGCCAAACCCTTCCCTTTCCCATCCCTGAGGCCACAAGGGACTAGGCCCTACTTTCTTCCTTGCGGGATAACGTTAAGCTGATAGTCCACCAAGGTAGCTAAACACGGCTCAGCCAGGAGACAAGAATAAATGCTACACCTTCAGTGGGATTGCCAAACGTTCACAGAGGACATGAAATCTAGTTTGCTGGACTAAAACCTCTTTCCTTGGATTTCTTGAAGTCCTCTGAGGAGCACATCATTGTTGACATTTGGCATTAAGTTAGAAGTTTGCTGTGTCCCATTAGTACAGCAGTAGCTGGTTTAAGCTTGATTATCAAATCACCTAATTTAACTTCCCATCTAATACAGGCCAAGAAATAATACTGTTGACACACCCTTCTCCAGTTCAGCCAAGCTCACCTGCATCTGACTACAGTTCCCCTTCCAACACAGTCTCAGCCTTGGCCTGAAGTCTTCCAGAGAGATGGTTCACCACCAGTGTAGGCATCTCAAAGAAAGTACCATTTAAAAAGGGGAAAGAAATCCCACCCATAACTGTATCATGATAATGCTGCAATACTTACAGCACCAGTGCTTTCCAAAGCCCTGCTAGGACCATCACCAAAGGGAAGAAAATGTCACCTTGCTCTGACATGATCCCTTCTAGCAAGATGCACATCCTAGGACTTTGAAAAGTTTTTCTCCTCTTGTATTGCAGGAGTTGAAATGCTATTACAGATTACTCCTGTCAGCATTTTTTTCTTTCTTTCTCTGTTTGTTCATTTATTTATATTTCAGTCTAATTCTATGCCCATGAAATTTAGATATTCTTCGAGATTTTCTAAAATCTCAGAACAGGTTAAGCCCCAACAACAGTTTATTCACAGGGAGTATGTTCAACAAGACAAGCTTAAAAGAGTTGAAATTAAAGATCAGTTAGAGAACCAAAACATTTTTCTTTAAATCTGCATGCCTGCCAGCCAAACAGGCACAGGGCAGAAGTAGGATAGGCAGCTAGTTTCATAACTAGCATCTCACAGGGCTCCTCTCTCTGCCCTGACAGGAGACAGCATGGAATACTTGTCTTCAGCTGCACCTCAGTATCAAACTCAGCTCTATCATGCCTCAGCAGAGTTGCGTCTTCTCAAACCAGGAACAAATTCGGCCCAGACGCTTCAGTGAGAGTAGCACATAGATAGCCCTGAGCAAAATTCAGTCCTGTCAAAATGTCTGTTTTCCATCTCCATTAAAAAATCATGTCCAAGTGTATAATCACGCAACTGGCAGAATGTGGATCTGCTTTAGCATGCAATTCATCAGAGACCCACTCCTTCTGTCCTGACCTCTTTTATATACAGTGAAGACCAGATCTCTCAGCTAACCACTGGCACACCTGGAGCCTGTGCAGGAGCAGGATGCCATCACTAAGAGCCTTCAGTGCTACGTGGACCAAAGAATAAAGTGGTACCTGGGCCCTTGCTGCCCTTAGTGACACCATCAGGAAAGGGGGTAGATCCTAAGAGCAGAAATCGCTGTAGAGACATTTTGGTGATTTCTCTGCTTGCTGAAGCCCAGATGCTTTAAGGCAAATTACCTTCCATAAGAAAAGTTAAATGAGAGAGAAAATACTTGGGCGCTGTCACAGACTAGATTAAGTCCTTGTGTTCAACAAAGATTGCATGTAGTGGTGAATAAAAACAAGTGGGTGAGCTCACCTATTCAGCGTCTCTCAAAAGAGAGCACATTCAGTATTGTCTAAATCAGGTTTGAACAGCACAGCTTACCTACTGCTATGCCCTTGGGAAGGAAAAGTCAGGGTCACCCACAAAGCTCCAGACAGAAGTCAATAACCCAATAACCCAGCTGTCCTTTGGTGCTTCACCTGGGCATCTCCTCATCCACCACCATCACCATGATGGATGGGAAGAATAAAAACAAATGGCAAAACACAGAAGCTGCTCCAAAACTGTAATTATCCTCCTCCAGCTGGCTTAAATTAACCAATACTTCATCAGACTATGGCTTGCTTACAAAGACAAGAATCAGAAATATTAAAATAACTCAAGCTTTTTAAATTCTAAGAGTGATTGGAAAATACACCTAGGTCTGGTTGAGCAAAGGACTCCCCTGCCTGCTCAGCTTGATGTGTGTCTAGAGGACTGGTCCTGGATGAAAGCACATGCTTAAAATAACGCATCTGTATAACTGGCTTGCTCGCTTGGCATTTTAAAGTTGAAAGGGTCCTTTTATAAACTCATAAAGGAGATATGACTCTGGTTTCCAACAGTATCACTAAGCATAATTGCTGTCAGATATTTATGTATGGTGAATATACATGCAGCAGATAACCTAAAACTGCAAACTATACACCATGAGTAGCAGTTTCAGTGTTCATACACTAATAAAAAATCCTATGCTTCATTTATGTTTCTGGTCCAATGTATCTCTCTTGCAGCAACTCAGGGAAAAGATGGAAAACAAACTAATACCTGCCCCAACCTGCTAAGACTGCCTTTTCAAGACCCCAGAGCAGCAGGGCAATTCTTGGTTGCCCTCTGCGTTAGTATTTCCGCCCCCATGAGGGATGAAAGTGACTTTTCATTGTCTTGACTCATGGAGATGGAGAGCAAGGGCCTTGATCTCCGCCCAGGTGTCTGCAGTGCTACCTGCAATAGAGGGAATGCCACAGAGCCAGAAGCACTGGGTATGCAACAGTACACCCTGAAATAGATTAAGAAAGGCCATATTACATCAAAACAAGGGTTTGTTTAGCCCAGTAGCCTCTCTCCGACAGTGGTCAAGAAATGCTTAGAAAGAACAGAAGCATGTTTTGTGTACAAAGATCTTTCCCTGATATGCCCTCACAGCTTCTGCTTGTCAGCAGTTTAGGCACTCTCTGGGTCTCAGGTTGTATTTTAGTCACCAGCAGATCCATCATCCCCACTTCTATCCTGAATTTTGCTAAAACCATACACACCCAGGGCTGCCACAGCAATTGCTGACTGTAGCTCCATGAGCCATCTCTGCTGTCACTGAGTACTGGAACGTGAAAATGAGGACTATGTTCTACCATTTCAGGGAATCCAAAAAGACCAAGTTTACAGACTGAAGTAGCTGATCAAGAATAAGCCAAACAAAAGGTACTTGCTACTTACCCTGTTGATTTGTTACCTCTCCATCCTAACAACAGACCTTCGCTGAGCACCTACTTTCTCATGCTGATGTCCATGTTCCTCCAGGCCTGTGTCTTCCCCTTGAGCATCTTGTGTCAGCCTGCAAGGTCCTGAGAGTAGAGAGACATGTAGTTGTACTCTGAGGATCTAAAAAGCTCCTGGTATCTGGAAAATGTAACTATACTGATAGGCCTATTTAGTCTGTGCTATTAAAGTGTGCACAGCTGGCTAAAACTCACCCATATTCTGCTAGGAAATTTACTTGAGACGGTTAACAACCAGCATGTAAATATCAGTTACTTTTTTGTACACGAAAAGCATGTGGGTACTTAAGATATTGATGAACTGGACTATAAGCAGATTATCCCAGTGCTACAAGTAGAGACTAATTTCCCAGCAGAAAAAGCCTTCTGAAATATAAGACAAAATGCCAATCCATTTACTAGTCACACACACTTAAAACTTTTGGCTTATTTTGCTCCCTGCTACTCACTCTCAGCCTTCAAATGATACAGAACTAAGAGGAATGTCCAGCATTCAGACAACACATAACTTTCAGAGGATCTGCATCTCAAGATCTGGAAATCTGGGATTTGGTGGAAAGGTAAAAACTTTCATGCAGTTCCACACTTTCAGATCAGTTAGGCCAGAGCCTAAAAACACAAACAGAGAGTTTTTCCTTGGAGATGACTGCTTCAGGGCAGGAGGATTTCTCCTGTAGACTGATGGAGTAATCCAGGACCTTCTAGCTACAGCTTGAGGGCCTCTTATTTTATTCACGTGCAAAATTCCCTTTGATTTTTGTGTGACAAAAAGAACATGCAGCATGAGACCCTTACTGTAGGGACCTCATTACCTTCAGTTGAAATACTATGGCCAAAAGAATAAAATAAAATAAAACTGGAAGGAAGCTGTGAAAAACCCGTGGTGCAATTGTAAATGTGCAAAAGTCTCTGTTAGAAGACATCTCTCACAAATTCTTCGTGGAGAATTTATGGGGATTGCCTCTTCTTTGGGCAACTCACAGCTCACCCTTGACCAGCTGTAGGAGGATCACCCAGGCCATGGATTCAGCACCTCCGTTCATGAGGTCACACACTGGCCACTCAGACCAGGCTCTACCCTTCCTGAAACCCTGCTTCTGGGCAAAGAAAATTTCAGGGTTCCGGGCCAAAGAGAGCACACAGCTCTGGCACCTCCAGTTACAATCTCTGCATGTGATGAGGTGAAGCTTCTGGTGTTAGGACTGGTTCTGTGTTTTAGCAAGTGACTCTTTAATTTAGAAGACTAGGTACAGGAGCAGGACCCAAGGTACTGTGCTCTACGATGGTACAGCCACTTTTGAGCAAGAGCCAGATGTCCCTGGGCTGTTGCAGGCCAAAAGCCAGACGCTGCTAGAAAGGGGCTGAAATCACGCAGGGAGGGCTGAGCAGAGGGAAGTCTGACCTGGGGGATTTAATGGCAAAGCTCAAAGGGTCTGCTCCAAAATGAACTGAAGACATGGGGAGTATTTCCACCCACGTCTTTGGGTTAAGATTTGGGAGACATTTCAGGAAAATGCATCAGCATATAGTAAATCCAATTGAAGTTGATGACATTTAATCACATCCTTTATTCTGACCTCACGCTTACATACATACTTGTATAGGAGGCCAATAGCAGCATTCTCACTAACTTTCACTTTTCAAACTTTCCAGATGATCAGATCCTTACATAGCCAGGATTGCCTAATGGGGCTGAACAACACACAGGTTGCCTGCCTAGACATAAATCTATTCCATTAAAAAAAAAAGGGAACAAAAGAGGGGGAGAGAGGCAAAAAATGAAATTCTTTTAAGTAATTTTCACATCTCTTTCATACCTTCAAATAATGTAATTTCACAGCTGATTTCGGGTTCTGGTTTTGGTTTTGCCAACAAAAGCAGATATATGATACCTTAAGCCATTTAAAGGGCCCCTCCGAGGCAAAACTCAAAGTGCCATGCTGGGCTGCCATCCCGGAGGATCGGGCTCACCAGCAGAGCAGGTGGTGTGTGGGTCATCCACATCTGTGTGACAAACTGTGATAATTGGATTGTTTGAGGAGCGGGGGAGGGATGTGGCCACCGTGTGCAAACCTCAGAAGGGAATTAAAAGCAAGTCTGCATCCCAGTTAATAGTGCTCTATAAAAATGCAAAGTGGCTAATGATAAGCAAGGCAAGTTCCATTAAGCCATGTGCCTGGTGCAAAGGGGCATCACTGACCCCTCGAAGGATATTTGCTGGGAACAGTCAGGCAGCAGAAACAGGTGCAGAAATAAAAGCAAACTAATTGCTTGTTTTAAACTCCCCAATCTGCAATGTTAATGAACATGCAGGCCAGGGACAGCCAAAGAGTCTAAAGCGGCCAAAGTGTGATTTTTCGTACCCATTAAAGTCACAGGCATGCTCAAAACCAAAGGAAAACAGGGAAATGTCTTTCCTAGCACTAGCCATTCATTAGCCTTCCACAGCAGTATGCTGTACCAAGAGTTTGCTGAGGTTATTCGGGGTGGAGTGAGATGGAGGGTAGGGAAGGACCACAGGGAAAAAAGTTCCCCTCAGCCCCAAGCACCATCAAGCTGCGATGTGGTCAGTGGGGAAAGGAACTCTCGTTGGGCCGATAATGAGCTGTCCTCATTATAAGCTTAGATGCCAGAGTGAACAACACCCTCTTAATAATGCACACATCACTATGACAACCACAGAGTTTGATACCTGAGGACAACTTTATTGTGCTTGTGAAATTTCCTTATTTTAAAAACAGTATTTATAAATATCAGACATCGAGTCGCCATATACAGCCTCCTCCTCATCTCTTTGCCTTCCTTGTTTCCAAGGCAGGATCGGCCAAAGTGTTTATGTGCAGCTCCTAAGGTTACAAACTGCTGTCGAGTATCAGTGCCGGAGTCTGCTGACATAATTATCCTGCTAGCCCACACATAATTAGTAAAGCTAAGCCCAAACTATATTAATACCAGGATTAATTATGGTGGAAGCATAAACAAGGATATTAATGCTATGAAAGTAGCAGTACGGCTATTCGACAGCCCATATGCTTGTCTGTAGGACCACTAGGGATTGTGTTGAATCGGGAGCTGTGCGGTGCCCTGACTGTAATGAGAAATGAGAAAACTGCTGAAAAATTGATGCCGCCTGCAGATTGCACAATCCGCTGAACAGCAGGGGGTCGGCTTCTTACATCTCCCACTCTCGGTACAATATGCTAATTTCTGCATGCATACGAGTGTAAAAGGAAAGAAGAAAAGATTTCACAAAAGGAAAAAAATGCAAATGACAACCACAAAGATCACTGCAGAGAAATCCATGAGCTTTATATGGATTAACTGTGTTGGAGCTAGCGCTCGTCTGAGTTTAACTCTTTCTGTCCTAGACCCATTGGCAGGTCCTTTTTGTGGTGCAGAGGAATACTTGCAGCTCCTTTGTGGGCAGCGGGGCGTGGGGGAGGGCAGCAGGGAGCTGAAAGGATGGAAAGGATCTTTTTTGCTCTTTTTCATGCTCTTTTCCACTCCTCTTGCTTTAACATTGACAAGGACATAAGGGTCTGGAAGCGGAGAAAAATGGACTGGGAGGGGAGATGAGACAAGACTAATGAAATATTGGTAGTGTTTGAGAGAAGACCAGTACAGCCCAGTCTTGTCCAGCTTTGAGTGTTGGGGAACGACTGGTAACAGATCCTCCCTAGTCCTTCAAGAGCTCCTCTAACTCCCAGTGCCCCTCAGAGTGTGACTTTGCAGCATGTGGCCAGGAAGGTCTTCCTAAAAATGTGCTACAAAATCCTTGTCAAGAAAACAGTTTCCCCATGATTATTTCCTACTCTGGATTCACCACCTCTTCCTCCCAGGTGAAAGAAGCAGATGTGCTGTCTGCATGACGAGCCCATCTCTCCGCTGGAGACAGCCGACATGCCGGTGGTCCTGTGGTTCCCCGGTGTGCCCAGAACATGCAGCACGCCTGTGGACAAGCGGGCTCCAGTGGTGCCCAGACAATCCTGCTGCCATCCGCATTCGCCTTGCTCCTAGAGAGAGCCTAACCCTGCCCTCAGCTGAAGGAATCGCTTCTACCACAGTTCCAGGGAGCAAACTGGCCCCTCTGACTTGCATGTAGCCCTGACACTGTGGGATAAAACCCATGGGTGTCAATCCTCATACAGATAATGGAGTGGTGGGTGTCCATACAGCCTTACTCTTCCTTTGGGTGCTGCTGGTGGAGGTCACCCACCCAGTGGTTTAAGCCCCTCACTCATGCAGCAGAACAGGAAGAGCATCTTCTTCCCTGCCTGCAGGGGGGGGAAATACCTATGTTTCTGCAATAAGATAAATCAAAGCCTTAATTCTTTTCTAATAATTAAAGAGATTAGTTGCTCTCTCTTTAGTAGCAGCAGGAGCAGCAGCAGGTGCTGTTACACTCGGTCCAGTGTGTGCATAATGCAGCTTCTGTACGCAATTGCTGTGTCCAAGCATGAACAGAAACCTGAGGAAATACTTGTCATTAAAAAGTTACCACTGGGCCTGTGTAATACAGTAAGAGCTTGGCAAAAAGAATTTGTTTGTTTATTTGTTTTAAATAGTTCTGGCAAGAATTTAGCACTCCTGGAAAAAATATTACTGCTCTGGCAGCCCAGAGCACTAAAGACCAAAATGCCCATCCCATATCCAGCAGGAAGAGAGATGTGCATCTTAGGATGCTCCGACCTGGACAGATATTTGTAGTTAAAAGGAGAGGTGATAGAAGAAAAAAAATATTAAGAAGTCCACCCTCCCTCTCTATCTGAACGTGGCAGAGACTGTGAGACAGGAAGAGGACAAATATTTTCGGGGCTTTTTTTGTGGCATAAATTTACCACCCTAAAGTGGGACAACAACCAGTGAACACCCTGCAGATTTCAGTACCTATCTGAATCTTCAACCCACAAGCAAAAAACATTTCTATCCCACTGGAAAGTCTCCAGTTACCTTCCAAGTGTACTTCCATCCACTAACCTTCTGTCTCAATATATCAACTCCCCTCCTCCTCCAAGCCTCTTTTAACCCCAGCACTGCTTACATTAATTGCTGATTTGTTTTCCCCATTGAGACTTATCAACTTGATTTTAGCATTTGTATCTGTGATTGCTTGTACACGCTCTTCTTCCTGTACTGAGTATTCCTGTCACCAAATGACATCAAGTCTCTTCACTGGTCTGATGCTGGAAGATGTAAAAGCAGGGAAGTTCTCACCCAGGACACCTTCACAGCAGATCCTTGTTCCCATAGGGTTGTACAATGCCTTGTAGATCCTGCTGCTGACCTGCAGTTAGATCACCTAACTGGGCAAGTCAGAACAGCTCTCACCCAGGTCACACAGTAATTGTACCTTATCCGAGACCTTCTGACTCTGTAGCAATAGGAGTAATACCAATAATGGATGAAGAAGAGCAGTTGAGGAAAGCAACTAGGAACATGCATTTCTCGTCTTTTCTCAAACACTTTTGCTTGAAGCTGAACAGGGGCATTGGTACAAAGAACAGCCGCTCCCCTACTATTTGTGCAAGAAAAGTCTCTTTAGGTAGATGTTCAAATAGCAAACAAATAAGTAAATAAAGTATGAATTATTGTTGAGTAGTCATCAGTTGGAATAGCAATAAATATTTAAAAACAACATCTCTACTGTATTTGATCAGCTCTGCCATTACAATAACCATTCTGAAGTCACACAGAAAATCGAGGATGACACTAAAATTTCTTCTTTTTCTATTGTTCTGTTTGCAGCAGCCTGACAGAGTAAGAATATGAATGCCAGGTTTTAACCTTGTTGGACTTAAAAGGTGTTTGGGGAAAGAAGGAAGCAGTATGTTTACAGCAGAAAGACCGTCCCCCTAAATGACAGAGTAGCACAAGAAGACACTACTGTGAATATCATAGGAGGGAAAACCCACGACAAAAAACCCAGGCTGGCAGTAATTTAGAGCTGCTACGTTTCAGGAAACAAAAGCTGCCCACTCCTGAGACCCCCTCACAGACAAAGCTGTTAGCCAGACTGAGCCAGCTGAAGAAAATGTGGGGAGTGGAAAGAGCAGAGAAAAATACCAAGTCAAACGGGGCAAGTGAGAACCCACCAGCCAGGTGTGCTTGCCACATCCATGGGGCACACATCCACACATGACATTGGCACTAGGGGCACACGGGTCCTGCTGGGGGCAACAGCACACAGCAGCTCTCATCCCCCACACAGCACAGCAGCGCCTGTGCCAAAGCCACCACAATCAGTTGAACTACGTCAGATTAAAACAGCTCATTAAAGTGGCCTCTCACATTTATAATGAAGGTTTCTCCTTTATATGAGCTATACTGGCACTCCTGGACTATACACCCATTTGATTTGAAACAGAAACAATGCCTAATTCTCCTGTCTGCACTGGTGTGGCTGACAAGCAGTTTAATTTTGGCTCCTACTGCAATTTAATACTGTGGCAGCAAATTTCATTTAAAATCATTTTTACCTCTCTTCTGCTATTTTCCATCCCTGCATCATCTATGGGTAAAATTGTTTGCACTGTAAAACCAACCCTGCCTTTTTTTTAATTTCAACTTGGATCAGGTCATTAACATAGTTAAAAGCTCAGCACCACAAGCAATCAGGTTGAAGGAGAAGCACAGATGCAGGGACAGAAGGCCTGAAACTGAACATCACTTAAACAGGGACTGAGAAGAAAGTAGGAGGAGCCACACAAGATCAGAGTGTTCTAGAAACATGAAATACTGTTTCCACCAGGGAAACTAGTATTTTAAAATCTGCGGCAGGGCAATGCAGGACTTATTTTCATGAGGGCATGTCCATCTGAATTTGTGCTGAGCTCAGGAGGACCAGGTAAGTTTGCATAATTAACAACCTGACCGTGCAACCTGAATGCAAATGCAGATCCCAGTGAAGTCAACAGGAAATAGCTGTGTGTTAAGAAACCAAGGATCATATATGAGCTTCATACATGGCAGTGATGAATTCTGCCATAAAAATATTTATAGGATGGTGATAGTTCTTTCTTTTTTTTCTTTTTGTAAAGCTTCCGAGGAATCTGATGGTAATCAAGTACAGAAAGTCAGTGACCATTCCTACGACAACACCTTGCTGCTGGTGCAAAAAACACTCATAACTAAGACTTTGAAGAGCATTTGTGCTGCCACAAGTGCCACTGAAGGCTTCGAAGGAGAAAAAGAGTGAGAAAATCGCAAGATGCCTTTCTGGAGGCTGTGGCAAACAACTTGAGCCATGTGGAGACACGAGCCCTACCTCAGATGTGCTAATGTTCTGGCTGCCATCCAGGGAAGCTATGGTACCACTGAGCCTCCCCTGCCCTCCCTCTTGCCCAGAAAGTTGTGTAGTGCTGCTGCACACACTGTCAGACAGATGCCCCTTGCTGCTCCAGCCCAGGGAAGCCCTGCACGGCATGGGGATGCGTGGATGTGCACAATATGCTTCTGGCTGTCGCTTGGCTAGGGTGGTGCTTTGAGTTGAGGGTTTTTTTCTGGATAAAAGGAGCTCCGTGAACATAAGTCCTGGTTGCTACCCTGGGTTGCGTGCAAGCCCTCTGAGCGGGACTGATCTGTCACGGTGGGCAGTTCTCTGTCTGATGTGACCCGAAGTAATTAAAAGTGGCCCAGCAGGCTGGTGCCTCCCTCCCCCATCTCTCTTCCCTCTCCTCTCGCTCTGTTTGCTGGCATTTACCCAAAACAACAGTGACTGATGGCTCTGAGAGGGCTGTTGCTGTTTTCCCTGCCATGATACGGCCATTGATCCGGCAGCTTCTGCCAGCTCATCAGCACTTACTCTAATTCCCTGCCTCCAGGTTTGGGGGTTCGTTTCTTCCACTCCCCTCCCCCAGACAATAATTGCTGAGAAGTAGAACTCCCTTTTGACCAGCCCAGCGAGATCCAATTACCACCATGTCAGTGCTCAACCTTGGGAGTGCTTGTAACCACACACTGACCTTAACAGAGGATGTTCAGCAGAGGAGCAGTCATTTAGCTCAACCCCTGACTGCCCTTCCACTTCGGGTCCAACACCAGGAACCTGCCTCAATGTTAATTCATGGTATGACCCTAAATATCTCATTTTTCCCCACATACGAGACAAGGGGGAGAACCACATCAACCACCAAGACGGCATTATACTCTGGAATCGCAACAGTTGCACCAAGTCTATTATCAAGAGACTGGGCATGGCCTTTTTTTCAATGTATGAATGAACGCCAGGGCAAGAAGCACCTGCTGTAGCTTCAGAGATGTGAAGTGGGTCTGCCCTAAGTCAGCTCAGGGTGAGAAAACAAGTGTGAGCCACTGCCCACAGATTTCCCTCGTAGCAAAGCAATCGTCACCATTGGAGCCAAAAGAACAACCACCACCATGGACATGCTGCCTTTCACATGGTCAGTTTATAAATGAAGCCTTAGACCTGCAAGTTACATAAGCCGTATGAAAAACTTGATATGAATTGGCCTGGCACCAAAGGACTCATGACAGCTCCATGGGAAACATTGTTAACCAAGAGCATCCAGAAGATGCAGAACACACAGACAGCACCAGTAGGGATGCCAGCCTGTTTTTCAATGTTCAAGAGTACCTTTTTACCTCTCTTCTCTGTTAATGCATGATATAAATATCACTGCCCACAAATAATGAATATTTCACTACGGTTTTGAATTCATCACTGGGCCAGACTAACCAGAATCCTCCTAACATTTTTGGTTTTCCTTTTTTTCTTCCGGTTATTTTTATTCCTCTTGGCTCCTATTTTCAGTCGGAGGCATGTGCGCACCGAGTGATATCGCTTTCGTGTCATGTAAGTGCACGGGTGACTGCTCCAGCAGGAACCTCACTGGCTCCTTGTGCATCCTGGGACGTAACCTACAGGCGTGCTAGCAGCCTGATGCTCTCCCACATTGCAGCATGCCAGGCTGCCCAGAGTAGGCTCACACACTGCCATGCACCCACCACTGGTAATCACATCCATAAACTGCTCTGCCCTAGGGAGAGGGAATGACTTTTATCTTCTCAATAAACATCTAGAAAACTATTTTGGTCCAGGTCTTTCTTTTTCAGTCTCCATTCATCCATATGACCAGCCTATCAACTTCAGCTGAAAATATCCAACCTTCTTGATGACAGGCATCTAAATGTCATCAACTGGGTACTCAACTATCTTGAGAGCATCTTAAACATGCTGGGATTTGGGAGGAATATTGCAGCAGGAGCTTTCTGCCAGTAGGAAGCTCTGTTTTTCCAGTGGTGGAGAGAATCAGGGTGCTTGGTGATGTGTCCTCTGCTGCTTTTGGCTCCTCCTCCTGTGCCATGACGCCGTATGGAGCAGAGGGAAGGAGGTGAGGACACATCTGGCTGTCACACTTCAGCCTCTCTGGGGGTTTTCACCAAGCACCACGTGCAGCAGCAGCAGCAGCAGATGCACTCAGGAGCTGCACGTGGCCCGTCAGCTGCACTTTTGTCACCCTGCATGGCGGCTCGTGTTGAAAGGAACAGTCAGCCATGCCGTTTTCTTTGGGCTGAGAATGCTCCATGAAATCTGAAACTCACGTTTCCTCCAGACGCTCCACTGCTGCTGCTGAGGCAGGGGTGGCGGATGTGGCCCCAGGAGGCTGGCACAGCCCCACAGGCATCCTGCAGGCTCCAAGCTGGCAGACCTGAACTGCAGCCCACCCTCTGGGGCCAGGGAGTGAGCTGAGCACAGATGAGCTGGAAACGCAGACTGTCTTGCCTTTAAGGGACACATGGAGGTCTTGGACAGCAGTCAGGAGGACTCCTGATCAGCGCCACTCTCTGATGAGTTTTTTGATGAAAATTTGAATTTTGAAGCAAGTATATAGAGATATACTTAGAGAGGATGCAAGAGAGAAATGGATTTTCTTGCCCTCTCCTCACTGAGTGTTTTCGCTCTTAGACTAAGCTGACCCACGTGCAGAGAGCCCCCAAAAGAGGTGGAGGGTCCTGCCCTTAGCTCAGCATCTGTATTGCCTCCCTTCTACTAGTGTGTGTGGCAGTGAGGTCACACAGAGTGAGGACCTAATCCACCTCGACTCTACTCCTACCACAAAGTAGTGATGGCTTTTCAACTGGGTCAGTCCTGACAGCAACATGTGTCCCTCATCCCAAATGAATGTTGCTGTAGAGGTGTAGAGACCGGGAGAGGTAAGCAAAATCTTCCACATGCACAACTTGGAAGAAGAGGAAGCAAAGAGCTTTCAAAGAAATCTAGCTGTACTTATCCAAATATTTCCTTTTTTAGTTACCGCCCTTCCACAATCTAACAACTCAAGTGGTAAATGTTTCTTAGGATTGCTTGTGTGATCCCCTTATCTAGGGATCACAAGTGTTCTAAGATGGTATCAGTTTCACCTGAGGGGGAAAAAACCTTCAATTTATTTTCTATAGCTGAGGCAGAGGCTGCATTTTTTATAAAATTCCCAAAGAGTATTTGGAGACATCCCTGGTCTGGTTAGATTACAAGACAAACACTTCATTCAGAGCCAGAAGAAGAACTCTGCTGACTCCCAAAAAATAATACAGTAATAATGAATAGCAAATGTGTGTCAGATGCTCAGCTAAGAAAAATGATCATTGCTTGTCAGCCCTTCGCAAGGCTCAGGTGTTTTACACCAAAAAGGACCCGAGTTTCTCACTCCATCTGAGGATATCTATAGAGGATTTCTTATTTGCTGGGGTGGCATAAAGCTGTTATTGACATGAATTTGGGATGCCTGCTCTACTCATGATTAATGAGGCCACAAGTGAGTTGTATTAGTCACCCTGGCATGACTGACACTTGGATTTTTACTGTGCCATACCACTGCCTCTTGCTTATGCCAAGGAATTTACAGGCACAAATCCTAAATCTGAGACTTTATTAAAGTTTGCTTTTTTAGTGTCTTGACCTATACTGCTAATTTGTCTTAGCAGAAACCTGGAAGGGAAAATAAATATAAATGGTGCATTTTAAAATGTCTAAGCAACTCCCTAAAACAGCAGTTCTGTCAGTCATTATTACTTTAAAATCTTGTTTTTTCCAGCCTGCTGCAATTGGAAACGTTTGCTGTGTTCCTCTGGAAATCCTCAGCCACCCAGTAGCAGAAACCCTTCTTTTCAAGCACTCATAATGATATATATTGATAATGGTTTCTTACAAATGTCACTTTTCAGGGGATTTAATATTGTACATACAGCAAAACCAGCAGACAAACTAATTGATTGATTGGATGGTTGATTTTTTAGTGGAAGCATGATTTTGTATTTGAAAAGGAAATTTTTCCTCTTAGCCACTGTGCAGAAGCTTAAAGGAAATTGTCTGAGGTATGAAATCTCAGATATATGTTCACATTTACAAGTAGATAAATTTGTTCTAATTAGAGTTGAGATTTCCAGCTATGTAATCCCAGGGGAATTCACAACCAAAAAGTTGTTCTTGAAGAAAAGTCTTCTCAAGCAACCAGGGCTAAGGACTGAGGTGATCAAAGGTGAAAAGTTAGATTAAGCACAATTGAGCTTGGGCAGCTTACCACATGGGTATATGAGGGTATAAATATGTGCATGTGTGCATATCAAATACAGATATAAATCTGAGAATCAGTTCAACTGAACGTTTAAAAGCTTGGCTCTACAGGAAAATTCCACTGCTATAAACCTAAGTGTGAATCTGAACACTTACAAGCACTCAGGCGCTGTTCTCTGTGGATATCCTTGCCCAGGGGTTGGCTGTGTGCTGCGGTGTGAGTAGCTGCTAAGATTTTGCTGCCACAGTCAGTTCTTAACTCTCTACCTCAACTCTGAAAGACAGTTTAAGTGATCTAAACCGCAGGTACAAAACATCTATTTATTTACACTGGCTGCTTCATTTCCACCATGACATGGAGTTAGTTAGGGCTGAATTAAAAAAGTGACCACAGGTATGTCTGGAGATAGCTCAATAAATGTATATCGCACTCACAGCCACAAACTCGTTTTCACTCAGGAGGTGAATGTGCCCAGGAGAGTGGGTCTGAGAACACTCTTGACATTTTCATTCTGTTGGCTAAAGGGAGAGGCTGAAAAGAGAGGTTGAAAAGCCTGAGGAGATGGAAGTCATGTAAAAGCTGCTTCCAACTGTGTGTAAAATGTTTAGCGACTCCAGTGTCATAACAATTCGACACTGAGCTGGCAGTGTACGCCTCTGTGCCAGTTTCACAAGAGGCAAAGGACAGCTCTCCTTGAATTGCCAAGCCTACTCCAGTGATCAGATATTACTGAAGAGGTGACAGGGGCTAGGATGGCAGGGCTGGTTTGTTTTCAGAGGTAGTAGAGCTGTTTGACTCAGTTCCAAGTTAGTGACATCGGATCCTCATGAGGCTCTTACTCCCGTATATTATTTACAGTGTTCTTCTTTTCCATGGGCAAATGTCTAAAGATTTTGTATTTGTTTTTTTTATAGAGAAACAGCTCTAGCATGTAGAATAATCTCAGTGAAATGAAGGATGGAAATAGAGGTGAGAAGGGTTAGAAGAAGAGCATATACGAAAATATCAAACATAGCTAATAATAAAGCAAAGTGTCCAGATGATTTATTTTTTTTCTTTCACTGATGCCTTTTGACAACAGTTAAATATCAAAAAAGGAGATAGACCAAAACTTCCGATACAAACAGTTCCTCCCTGCTTCTTTACTAAACTTCAGGGAAGTTCAGATCCAAGTTTTGCGGCTTTCTCCTTTCTGATATTAAATAAAAAATCCTAGCATTTGCCAACAGTTACATTCCTCAGCAAATCCATCTGCTGCTGTGCTGTTTCCATGGAGGTTGAGCTCATCAGCTTTTGCACTATTTTGATGCCCGTGCACGTTTTCAGCAACTTGAAGGCATACCTGAGAAACTGTAATGACCCTCTCTTCAGAAAATCTTGTGTAGCTTGGTACCTGCACCCGACGAGGCTCACTGCAATGCTGAGTCTCACGTCAGCCACTTCAGCTAGAGAAGGGCCGTGGCCAGGTGAAAGGAGTTTAGCTAAGGAACTTAGCCTTTGTTAACATGCAAGCACAAAATGAATTTAGGAATGAACTTCTAAATCTGTATACTTCCCACCTACTCTCATTATCAGGAGAGGACAAAAGACTCAAGATGCTAAAAAGCTGATGTGGGCTGTCCCTCCTCCCCAGGTTTGTTTATTGTGTGCTTTAGGGAATGGTCAGCCTGCTCTCATGGCCACTGGCACCCCTGTCCTGCTCTGCTCAGCCCCCTCCGGAGCTCACTTCCCCCTCAATTTTGTCAGCATAACTGCACATGAAAGGGCTCTCTAACCCAACTGCTGAAATGATGAGAGTTACAAAAATAAACATAGTACTGGAAGTGTTGAGGCTGACCCAGATTACTGTGACAGAACTGGGTTAGGGAGCACCTCCAACCTGCAGCTATGGTGGCAGATACAAAGCAGGGATGATGTTTAGCAGGAAAGGAAAAGGACAGCTGGGACACGGGACAGCCCTGAAACTGGGTTCATCTGAGGCCAGAAAAGCACATTAACCCCTGCTTTAAACAGTACCTGCTGTCAAGACAGCATCTCATTTCTTAGCTCTGTGAACCCTTCCCTATGGTACAAGCATTCAAGGAGGCTTTTCAGTGATAATGGTAGCAAAGCTAAAACAAGCAATGAAGAGAAAGAGGGACAGTGAGAAGCTGGTTAGAAGTGAAGGCTGTCCTTGTTTTATTATCTAGTCAAAAGATTCTTCTGAATTATTTACCAGTAAGAGAAAAGTCCTCTTCTTCTACCAAAACTTTAGACGGAGATACGTTGTTTTTTTTTCAAACCAGAAGAAGCTCCAGGCTAGTGATGAACTCTGCAATCTCAGCAAACACCTCTGAACTGAAGTCCATCCCTCACTCCACATTAGCATTTTCCCCTCTCCTTGCACTTGTTATAGCCGCCACTTGAGTCAGTGAACGTTAGACTGTTTCTCATCTCTGGACTTGACTCTGGTCATGTGTTAAAACAGATTATTATGAAGATAGGAACAATTATTACAAAGAAAATAAGCTTTCAGTTTCTTGGAAACCCTCTTCTGCGACCGGTTGTAAATCAAACGGTGTCAGAAGTAAATGGTTTTTACAGAAAGGGAGAAAAGGACAAAGCCTCTGCACTTTCTTATTTGGGATAGGGCTGGGTGGAAGAGCAGGAAAGCTGGGGCTGGAAAGTAACCAGCCACCCACCAAGAGGAAACTACGTGTCTTTGTGGAGAGAGGGCATATGTCAGATCCATCCCAGAGGTCAAGCTTGGGAGAGGAAGCGAAGATACGGAAGACAAAGCAGAAAGACTAGCTCTATTTCTGAAGAACATCTGGAGCTTTCCTGGAAGGGTGCCTCTGACGAGAGAAGTGTCCTGCTCAGACAGCCCCGTTCAAGAGAAGTCACCACAGGCAGGAAATGTGGTCAGGAAAAAATTTTCATCAGCACTGGAACACAATCAAGACATGATATTAAGGGGAAGCTATTTGCATTTGGTAAACAGGTTGTATTAGTGTAACAAAACCCTGCAATTAGGGTAAATGTTCTGGACATCACCCACTGATGACCTCTCTGCTGTTCCTCATGAATAATGAGTACATGTGGTCATACAAAGCACTCATTTAATAGCAACTTCAGACCAGTTTGAGGGTGTTGGTTTTGTAGTCACCCCTGGAAAGTCTGGGTTCTGAGTCATATCATAACAGGGTCACTACACTGTAACTGGTTAAAAGCACCTCTCATTCTTAGCAGCACTCCCTCAGGTCTCAACTTTAATATTCAGGTCATGAGAGCAAGGTGATCAGAGATATTAACAGACATCACGTCTAGCTGAAAGATGGAAAGCTGACTGCACACATGAACGTCTCCCTTGAGTGAGTTTTGTCTGTGAGCTTGGTGAAAGGACTGAAGTGCAAGGGAAAGAAAGTCATTCTCGTTCCCAGTAATATTTTATTGATTTACTTCATATAATGCAGTTCAATAACTCATCCCCCAAACAGATGAAATTCCAGCTCCATATAAATAGGTATTAATCTCATGTAAATTACTGACAAGTCTTAATTAAGCAATAAGATGGAACAGTCCGTATAGTCTGATTAACGGCACACCTAGGACATGCACCAGGGCCCAGGGAGGCACAGGGCAAAATAAAGGGCTTCCAGTCCACTTGTGGCATGAAATCAATCAGCAGAACAGTAAACCCAAACACATCCTCAGGGTATTGTCATATTCAAGGGCTTGACTGTTGCTCCAGCCTTGACCAGGCAGCTTCCAGCAGTTTGTTTAAAAGAAAACATGGCAGAAACTGAGTCTCAGATTCTTCCAAAGCAGGAGGCTATGTGATTGCATTGCTATTTGTATCTTTCTTACCCTTCCAAATAAAACATGCCAGTAATAGCAGCAGAAGCACGGGAGAAGGTCTATAATGCAAGAAACTCACCGAGCAGAGAGATGCCTTGGCAAATCCCTGGAATAGGCCGTGCTCCTCAGTGCAAGCCGAAAACAATTCTGCACATTTTAGGGGGCATCGTTCCGATTTTGTTTATGGCGCTGTAAATTAGGAGGGACTCCATGGAGGTCAACAGAACTAAAAGACTGTGAAATTGATGTAAGTGAAAGAAAGTGGGGAAAAAAGCTCCATATGTTTCTCTCCCTGCACACTAGTGTCAGAGTCTGCTTCCTGGTTTATCAAAGCATGCTATAGCCCTTTCTATTTCCCACTAGAGAAGTAGACTATTAGCATACAGCTGCACCTCTTAGGAGAGCAAAAACAGAAAGAACCAGAGTTTTGGTGGAGTGGGGGTTTTCTGTTGTTTTGTGGGGTTTTTTTCACAACAGGCAATACAAAGTACACAGAAGAGGGAGACGTGACAAAGCCGGTTCTCAGCTACAGTAATTCAGTTCATTTAGTCAGTGGAATTACACTGACTTACTGTAGATGATCAATTCACCTCAGTCTGCCCCCAGTCCTCTTTCTCTCTGGGTCCAGAGAGGTTGAAAGCAAGCATTGAAAACAACATATAAGGCCAAAGAAACTCAAGTGGCAGACAACTTTGTGGAAAGAGAATGCACTAGTATTTAACGATGTAAAGACTATGCACCAGAAAGGGAAAAGGGAGACAGACGACATTCCCATAAAACTGGGAAAAGTTTCCAGTAAAAAAAGCATTGCAGCTGAGCAGTCCTGAACTGAAGGGGAAAACGTAGCTTCAAGTGAGTAAATGAGGGAGTCCCACTCTACTCTACATGCTGAGATGATGGATTCATAATCATGTGAGCCCACTGATCACAGGTTGCTATTCCCTCCTTGCTCAGGGTCTTCCTAGTCTCCTGCATCCTGGGGCTCTGCATGCCTCCATTCCCACTGTTGTCCCTCTGGCTCAACAGGATCCCTCCCTCCCACCACCACAGGGGCTGCCCGGCATCTCCTTTCGGATTTTTTCCTTTCTTCCTATGTCCCGTCACCACTGATTTTGTGGGCCGTGCTTTATTAAGGTAGGAGGAAGAAAAGAGCCATTGGCCATTGATTATTGTCACTAAGGACTTCAGCCCCAAAGATAACTGTCCTTGCTGATTAAAGTACTGACTGTGGCCATCAAATCACTTTCTAGCTTAATAGTACTCTTCCTGTGTGCTCTGTCCACCATTCTAATACATTCGAAAAAGTCCAGAGCAGGTAGGAAGCTTTGACATTGAAAATCAGATCTTTTACAGGACTGTTAACAAATAAAGCATTTGTTGAGAACAATTTCTGTGAATCAAATGTGTTTGGTTGTTATTTGGGGCAGCTGAAGGAACAGCCAGGTCAGTTGTTGCATCGCAGCCTGCCTCAGAGAGCAGTAAGGTCTGGCTGAGGTGAGGTGAGCAGGCAGAAGTCAGCAACCTCCTCAGACACCTCCACCAAATCCAACAGACAGCACAAGCCAGTCAGTCTTGGACATGTCAGGACGCCCTGCTAATTTTTCTCCTAACTTCAGCACTTTGGGGGTTTTCACCCAAACACCAGAATAATTAAACCTATTTTTTTCTAGCACTTCAGCTACCCTCCCTGCACACCTGCACAGACACCCTCACTCCCCATCTGAGCTACTGGCAGCCAAGCTACATCCATTCTAGCAAAGCCCTCTAGGGCAGATGTAAGTAAAACCAGCCGAAAGTGCTTTGGGCAGTGCACCTTTTAGTCTGGTTCACTGATATAAATGAACTGTCAGGAAAAAAAAGTGTTTGTTTTTATGCTTCATGTTGGTTTAACTGCAGCTACCATAAAAATACAGCTGAAAATGTCACAGCAGTATCACACCCTGACTGACAATGAAATACCAGCCAATGTCTCTAGCATAAATCTTGCATAAAGTACCAAGGTTTAATTTCCAGGGCAAAGGGAAGCAGGCAGACCTGGCAGGCAAGAATTTAAAAGAAAAGAAAGAAGAAAGGCACCTTAAAGAGAAAAGAATTCTATTACTAAATAGATACTCATTCATGTACATTAGCAGATAGTGCTGCATCCCATTAGCAGTCACTCTTAAAACAGTAAGAATTTTTCTGTTTAAGGCCTCTGGATAAAGCTGCCAATTGTTGAATGGAAAAAGCTCCGACGAAAATATTTCATTTTGGCAGAGACAAGGCCACCTACAAGGCTTTCCATTTCCCTTTTTTCTCCCCGTTCTCCCTCTTCCAACCCCCTTGCAGCCATTAATTTACTAGCAGCAGCTGTGATTGTCTGAGATATGCAAAGAAGCATAAGACCATCCTGTGCCTCATGCCAATGCTGTTAGTTCAGGAATATTACGGGATTATTTTTTAAGATGTTCCTCCTCTTGTATGCAAGGCTGGAATTGAAAAAAAAGGAACTTACTAGGATTTTCATGCACTGTGTTTGTTATTCATTTTGTTGTTGCCACAGCATGTGGGATTTGTGTGCATTTAAGATATCAACTTAACTGTGTTCCCTTCATTTCATTACTTGTGTTTGCCAGCTGATGGGATGCCAAGGTGAAGTAACTGAATTAAAGAACATTTACAGTAAATACCATTTAGAATTTGGGGCAAACAGTGTAATACTAGTGAGGTGTCTAGAGAAGGGGGAGAGGAGAGGAGGAAAAGGGTATAATGCGCTGTTTTAATAGAGGGTGCCTCTACAAAAGACTAATGCTGGGAGAAACCAGCTGTCCTGACAAAAATCAACACAAATGTTGCCAGAGATTTCTGCTGTCATCACTCTCTCCTTTCAAAGGACTGCTGCACTCAGGTTTTACTTGGTTATATCTTTTACTGTGTTCTGAAAGACATTCCAATCATTAGTTTTCCTTAGGAAGATTACTAAAATAAACTACTGCATTGTGCCATAGATTATTTTTTTGTCCCATTTGCTCTGTCTCTTTACCAGATAGGCCTTATCAGTGTGTGACCTTGAGATTTTGCCTTTCATCCTCTCAGATTTTTTTCTTTACAGGTACAAGGAATGTAAAGACTAAAAACTAGATGCTTGGTGTATAAACACTGGTTGCATGCTCTTTGCCCTTACCTCCTTGTTTTGGAGAGCCCTAGTAAGACCATTTGTTATTCACAAGCGGCAGGCATGTGACATTACCATCACTGTTTTCTAGCCAGGTAGGTAAAACCAGCTATCACACACCTATCTAAAACTTCATTATTCGAGGAGAGTGCTTAGTAGTAAAAGTTTTAGAGAAAGGAATGAGATACCCTGTTCCAGAAAATACTGAAATAATTTGAAGAGCTGAGTTCTATCAGGAATTGTCACTAAGTGCATTTTAGGCACTTCAAGGCTTCAGTCAATTATTTTCACTCTTTTAAATAATAAAACAATATTTTGTCTGGGAAACACACTATTGTGGAGAATTCAGAAAAATTATCTCTTTACAGCTCTCTCCTTCCTCCATCCAGATTTTGAAAATAAGAATATTTATTAACAGTGGCAAATTGGAAAAGATACGGCCCGGTGAAGGGGAAAAGTCATTGCTACTCCTTGCAAAAATCTTTTTAAAACAGTTTCAAAACTCATGGACCTGCCAAGACAGCCTTAATTTGAAAGGAAAGGAGCTGCAGCTTCTGGAATCAGATAAATGTCCTGTAAAGCATGAAGAGCTGAGTTACCATGCAAAGGCCTGATTTCAAAATGGCTCACTTGGTGCCCTCCAAACCTTGCTGCCTTCCGAGTCGCTGCTTCTAATACTGGGGTTAGCTTTAAAATGGCATCAGAGAGCTGTGACCCCTATTTTACAGCTGGGGGGGCAGCACGAAGGCTGAGAGCAGGGAGGAGATGGATGCAGATCTCCCAAGTGCTAAGTTGGTGTCTCAACCACGAGTAAAACCCCACCTCCAAGACCCCTCTGAGCAGCACGTGCCACCCGACAGTCCCAGCTGTCACCGTGCCAGTGTGCCACTGGCTGTGTCCAGACTGCAGCTGTGCCAGTGTACCTGCAGCTCTGGCAGCAAGGGAAACCACAGCAGGGAAAACGGGGGCAGCAGCAGCTTTGGCACATCGTAGGAGTCAAACCACACAACCAGGATCCCCAGAGTGTTTGTATGTTGGTTGCTAGCAAATGTTTGAGTCCCGGCGGTGACACAGGCACAGCTGCTGTCGCCCACACCACTCAGAGTAATGTAGGCCACGACACAACCACACCTGTGCTCTTCTCCGAGGCTTCTGGCCATCGCTCTTGAGTCACAGCCCAGGGGCACTGGACGACATGCTGGGAGACCTGGCTGCACGTGGCTTGAGACAGGTCATTCCACTTCTGTGCTTCTATTTTTCAAGCTTTTACAGCGCTAATAATCATTCGTACATTATCATTGAATCTTTTTGTTCTCCTGTTTACAGTACAGCTTACAAGGATGCTGTGTATTGCTCTCAAGTACTTTTACTTTTTTAACCTCTGCTGTTTACAAAACCCCACTTAAAAGGCTGAAAATAAAATTTCTTCATCGATTTCTTTTCTTTTTCCATTTGGTGAACATTGATTTTTTTTCCTTGTGTTTTTAATGGAGCTTGAAATTAACATGAATCTGTTTGTTCAGATCCCTGTTTGAATTAGTGCAGTTTTAGTAATAAAGTTAGGTAGCTGTTACCTTGGAAACAGAGCTCTCTTTTAGCAAACACTTTAACTAGCATTAGGCCCTACACAAACAGAAGTAGTAAAACCAAATTCCTCAGTTAGAGATTGCTGGATGTTGGTATCAGTATTTACCTTCAGCCCAGAACATGCCACGTGCCTGATGGTGATTGTATAAAGAAAGCATTAACTCAGGGGCTTTGGCTGTTTCACAATGTTCAAGTTTTTGCAAGTGCTTCTTTTCCCTTCCCATCGACTAGTGCCATGTTGTCAGTCAGCATTACGGATTCCCTGCTTCTCACTATCCCTTAATTGCCGAGCTAATCTGAACTACTTGGCTTAGCTGTGTGATCCTGGAAAGGTGCAGGCACACTGTGTGTACCTCTGATTCCACAGCAGTACAATATCCAAGGTACTGGGCACAATTGTCACGGCAAGACGGCCACAGGGAGCTGATGCTTAGTTGCAGGGATATACTGTGCTACTACAAATACGCAGGTTTGAACAGTAGCCCATAGAGGCAGAATATGTCCCACAGCCAAAACCAAAAGCAGTCGTCCACCTACAACAACTTCTCTGGACAAGAGATAGAGCAGACTGAGCCAGCCATGTTAAGCTTTATCACCCGAAAATTGCTATTTACACCAATTAGATAACACTCAGTTTTCTCAATTTCTTTAGTTTCCAGTAACATCCAACTGGTGCTCCAGGATAGGACTACTACTCTTCCTTCTCTCTCCCGAAAGAAGAATTATTTAATAAAGATTAAAAATCCTCCGGAAGAGCAGAATTGTTTCAACACCTCCTTCAGAGGTATGATTCACGTACATGTGACTTTCTTTGACCATGAGGCTAAAGGTGTCTCAGCCATGCTTGCTCAGAGTCCAATTAAAAATAAATGAAAATAAAATGCTGAAGGAGAGACGACATGCTGTTCTGCTGAGGTTTGTTGTTTTATGATCATTTCTGGCTTCCAGTATCACCTTCAAAAAATCCAAAACTTGTAGCTTTGCGAAAACACCAACTGGCAGGTTACTTATTTAGCTCCATGTATCTCTCATGGACAGGCAGCAGAACAATGAAGAGGAAAAGATAATGCTTAGTGTAACCTCAGCATTAACACATGCAGCATAATAGATGAGTAGCCACCACATTTGAAGAGCAGTAAAGTAGAAATGATGTGTGTGCAGGATATAATTACAGCAGTAATGTAATAACATTCCATGTTAGATTATTAGGGGTCTATTCTGCCCTTGACATGCCTACATAACTCTCATTAATGTTAATTGAGGTTATGCACGTGCATCAGCAACTGAGCAAATCACTAAATTAATTACATGTAAAGTACCTGTTTCATTTTTTTAAACCTGCTGATATGTTTGGTTGGTGCAAATGCTTATAGTCCAGAAATGGACTACCATAGTGTGGTGGAGAAGGGATGTAGGAAAGACTACCCAGATTTTAAAACCCCACTAAATAAAATTAAGTTTTGAAAAATAGGCAAGGGATAGTGGGAATATTAATTCCTAGACAGGCCTTCCTGTACATTCTTCAGAAACCCTGGGACTCTGAATAAGCTAGGAGAGACTCTTGCTTTTCTGTAGCACCTCCTGCAGAGAACTGGAGCTTTGGTTATCTGGAGCTCTGGTAAACAAAGGTGGTAAACACTGGCTCTGCAGGCAAAGGCGGCAGCTTTTGTGAGTGCAGCCATAAGAGCAATGACAGGCTTGGAAAAGGCATACAGCTACTATTTTTTTTTCTGCTTGGCAGTCACAACCCCCACTTTCTGTCCAGGAACGCTTTGATCAAACAGATGTGATGACAAGGATCTGTGTGATGACAAAGTCTTTGCATATGGTGGGAGAAGTTTGGGCTTGAAATTCAAAGCGGGTGTTCCAGTGAAGGGTCTCATTCTGAAAACATTTATCCCAGAATTTGAAGGGTGGAGATTGTTATACAAGAAACTGAATCAACCTTCTCTCGTTCTTTATTTGTTTCATTTTTGGTTTAAGCACCAGGAGCTCTTGAGATTTCAGTAGTCCTGAGCTGCTAAAACTGGGTGCAAAGAACAGAAAGGGCTTCCTGGAAAAAGATGGGGCGGGGGGGAGTAGTAAATACCCCCTATCATCTGCACCTCTAGTACTGCCACCTTCTGATGCTGCAGTTAGAGCAGAGCTGGGTTGTAGGCCTTTTCCACAGCAGGAACCCCCTGGAATCCCCTTCTCAGCTGGGCAGGATCTAGAAGGGATTCCCCCACCCATTTAGCAACCTGAGAAGGCCTGGATGGTCATAAAACTCTGCCACCTGTTTGTGGTCCCCCACTGGGAGGGGGGACAACTGCCCCACACTCAGACTTCCTGAAATAGAGCAATATCCACGACACGACCAACAGAGCCCCCCTCACTCTAGATTAGAAAGGATGCCTGAGCTTTTAAACCTCTGTTTCACATGAAGTAAACAGCCTCTCTGGTTTCATCTGGACCTCTCTGAAAGAGCAACTTCTGGAGTGGCTTTAGTTACTGGGAGCTCCGCTGCCCCCACAGATAGTTTGTGGCCCAGCTCCCGGTGTGTACAGGGTGGCACTGGAGCATGTTGGACGTGCTTAGCCATGAAAGAGGCCTGCCTTCAAAGAGTTATGCTTTACAGGATCACTGCCTGCCGGACAGGCAAAGAGGAACTTAAGTTTCACCTCAAGACAGTGTGGACGCAGCTGCCGAAGTAAAGTGAAGCTAACCCTGGTCAGCTGCACAGCAGATAGGGTTGCATTATTATCAGTATTATCAGTAGCATTACTTTCTGTAATTCTTAATAGATATTTATGCCCATTTATTTGCAAAAATTTGCACTTAGGAGTACCTTGTCCTCACTGGGAGTATAAAGAGAGCCAGTCAGAGGAATACGCGAGGTGAGCAGTTACCCAAGGAGAGCAGTCACCTTGGCAGAGAAAGCAGAGTAGTAAAATTCCAGCTTTAAGTGACACCTCACCTCGGTGGCCGTGGCATCATCCCTGGCCTGCACTGGTTCAGTGGCAACAGCACAGCTATTCCCACAAGTCTGATTCTTTGTGAGCTGTGAGGAGCAGTGATGACTCTGCTGTCTTGATGTCTGGCTTACCACTGTCTCCCCCACTCACAGCTGAAGACAGACAGCCTACACAGAAATTATGCTTCCCAGTGGCAGGCAAATAAAGGTGGAACAGAATAAAGGTGTCGAGAAACAAGATCATGTTTCCTCCTCCTCTCTCCCTGCTCTTTGGTATGTGTCTCAATGTTGTCTGGGTGAAACCCCATCAGCAGGACTGTAGCAGCCAACTGCGGGGCTGGGGAAGCTGTGCTCAGTGCCTCAAAATGCTCAAGAGATACGGTGCTTAAAGAAAGTGCTCTGCTGAAGCAACTGGAGGTTTTCATGGAGAAAGGACTGGTCTTTGCCACGGAAAGCTAAAAAGCTAGCACCTAAAAAAACAATGAGAGTACAGAGAACAGATACTCAGATGCCAAAAAAAGATTTTTGATGCTTAACTTCAGACATTCATGTTTAATAATACAGATGTATTTATTTTCTTGAAAAACAAAATGGCTTGTACATCCCTTGCTTTCATTCAGTTAAGTCTACAGATACCTTCAAAAAGCATTCAAGGTTATGGGATCGATATTTTAAGAAGGAAAGGTGGACCCTGTGGACATAGGACTTCCTTTCCACCTATGTCTACATTCCTAAGTATTTGGCTCAAAATCTCAGTGGCTGCACTTCTATTTAAAAATACAATTACAAAACAAAGAGAAAACAGCGTGTGAAAACGCTCACTGGCAGGTTTCATCATGTTTTGCAAAGGACAGCTATCTTACTGTTCTCATTTCAAAAAGGACAGGACTGGCACTCAAGAGAAGCTGTGAGTAGTCAGGCAGCCACCAAATGGCAGATTGATTTAAATGAGCTCCTGTTCCATATCATGTTGTGCAAGTTTCATCACCTGATGTGTGCCTGGATCCTATTCCCATAAGAGGTCAGATTCAGAGATATCAGAAAACCTTATCACCTCCGGAATGATTTTATGCCTCCAGCATGACTTTGTGTCTCCGGCAGGCCTTTATGTCTCCAGCACGTACTGCCTTTTTAAGACAGCGCCCATGCATACAGGCTCAGTAAGTATACATGGTCTAATTATTAAATATACAGGTATCAAACATCCAGTAGTTGGAAATTTTACTCTGCAATTCCACAAATATTGATTAATTGACCTGAACTCTTCTGCACTTTATAGCATATTAGAAATCACACTGTACTAGGGCCACTGCTTTTGCGTTACCAATTGCACTTCAGCCTAAATATTCAACTACAGTTTGTTCTGCTTAATAAAATTCTGGGCACATCTGTGCCAGGAGATAAGTGATAAATAATGTGTACAGATAACAGGTCAAGGCACTGCAAACAGAGCCAGCCAAATCAAAGAGAACTTGCAAGATTCAGATATTGATGATACTCAAGTTTCAGCAGTAGCACACAGAATTGTGCTATGGCTCCCTCACACCCATGAAGCTGTTACAGAGGCTCCCACTGAAGCCAATGGAGACTTTTCACTTAACTTTCCAACTGTGTGTATAATAATTGCAAGATACAGCCCATAACCAGTACCCTACATCAGAAAGGAGTCTCTGTTCCACTATGGCTTTTCTTCATTGAATTTTAAGGCTGTCTCGTTCAGCTCCATTTTTGGTCTTTTTACTGGGTGCTCCACAGACAGTCCCCCACACTCTTTGAAGTTAATCTCCCACCATCCCTAACCAACACGAGGGGCCTGACTCTGCCTTACCCATCAGCTAGGTCACTAATCCTGGGTCATGGCGGCCAGTGCCCAGAGCAGTGTGCAAGCCATGGTGTGCCTCATCCCCATCCCCATCCTCACCCTGGGGCTTGCCAGCATTGAGGCCCTGACACACTCAGCTGGGCACCCGGGGCTCCAGCTCCTAATCACCTGTGGTGGCATAGTGCACGGTAAGAGCCAACAAAGGTAGAACAGTGGGAACTGGGAGTGCAGCAGGTGTCCCACGGTGCAGCCCTCAACAAGCAGCCACTGCTGGCAACCAGTGACAGAACCTGAGGGAATGGCCTGAAGTTGTCAGGAGAGGTTTAGGTTGGAGATTAGAAAAAGGTTCCTCACCCAGAGGGTGATCAAGCACTGAACACACTCCCCAGGAAAGTGATCCCAGCACCAAACCCGGCAGAGTTCAAGAAACATTTGGACAATGCTCTTGGGTACATGGTATGATTCTTGGGGTGTCCTGTGCAGGGCCAGGAGTTGGACTCGATGATCGTTCCAACTCAGAATGTTCTGTGATTCTGTGCACCCAAGAACACAGCTTTCTCACCGGAGGAAAGCATCGCTCTGTCTTCCCCTCGCAGCACTTTGCTCCTCACTCATCCCAAATCAAATACAAACCCGAGCAGCAGGTGTTACCCTAGATATGTAGGAGAGAGAGGAGGGAAGGAGAAAAAGGGAAGACAGGGAGAAATAGAGAAACCCAAAAGAATAACCCTGCCAGCGCCAGCCCCGCGCCGTGTGCTGGCAGGGCAGGACAGGGCAGGGCAGGGCAGGGCAGGGCAGGGCAGGGCAGGGCAGGGCAGAGCAGTGCGGGCCAGGGTAGGCCCGGGCAGCGCGGCGGGCGCGGTGCGGNCCCGGCCCCGCTCCCGAGCCTGAGGCGCGGCCGCCACCTGCTGCCGGCCGGAGGGAGCGCCGCGAAGCAGCGGCCCGGCTGTGCGGGAAGCCGGGCTCGCCCGGGGCGGCTGCGCGGCCTCCTGCCTCGCAACGCGGCATGGCCTTGGCGAGCGCTCGGGAAGGGTTTGCAAAACTCGTTTCTGACGCTCTGGTCGCCCCGGACTCATTATAGGCTTAAATGAAGGCAGAATTCGGCTACAAGCGAACGCAAATCTCCTGGGTGTCTGCAAGGAAAACCTGAAACACCCCAAACGGCTCCAACGAATGGTCACGAGCAGCTGGAACTGGCTAGTGGAATAGGCCAGGAACAGGGCAAACTCCACCACTTTTTGCTATTCTTTCCCCTTTCCTTTGCTTTTTACATGCTAGTAATACTCGTTCTGCAGAACAGATCCCAGGCTGAAGCAAATAACACTACATCATTGTAATATCCCATCACATGCTCTCTCTTAAACGCTGGAGTTGCAGACTACTGTCTGCCATTCCCAAGGAGACATCAAGGCTCTTCAAGAAGGGATTTCTTTCTTCTCCACTGTGTTGGAGGTAATAAACTGATGACAGTGAAATAAGTATCACCATTGCAGTCTGTGCCAGTTTGGCCAAAAGCTAGTAATATAGCCCCTGAGAGAAAACCAGGTTGCAACCACCCTTCCCCCAACAGGGTTCGGGAAAAAAGGAAATTTTTCCTCAAAGGAAAGTGAAAGAGATAAAAACTATTTCTTTTAACAAACACACAGGAAAAGGATAATGATGCTAAATAATGAACTAAAACCCCCGCTATAGAGAGAAACCTGGGAAGATTTCAGAGTCCTTCTGTAGGTGTGGTCTCTCTCCTCCTCGGAGCTGGTCGGTGAGGGCGTGGGCCCACCCCCGGGCCTCGGGGAGAAAATTCTCCTGATGTGTTCTGATGTTGTTGAAACAGTTCAGAAGAGAAGAAGGGAAAAAAAACCCAAAGTCCCAGGAAACAAAATTCAGCTCTCCGTCTCATGCCAAGAGGGAAAAAAAACCAGCTGGCTGAAGAAAAAGCAAGCAGGGTGCTCCCTTCGTGCCTTCCGCAGTCAGACAACACTGAGGAGTGTAATCTCTGTGTCCTTGAGAAGCTGCTTTGGAAAGTTCATCTGGGGTTTTTTTTCAAGCTCAGTTTAAAGGCACAGAAAAGGCACAATATTACTTTTTGGGCATAGAGCATGATAGGGGATACACATGATAGAGTCACCCCAAGACACAGTCAAAGAGTAAACAGAAGCTTTCATGAGTAAGTGACTGATGAGCTGGAGTATGGGAAGAGCCAAGTCCACGAGAGAAGTTTCTCTCCTGATCCTCCTTTGGCAACAAGATGTAAATGCTATTGCCCCTCACTGCTTTGTTCACAGGATACAGTCCTGTGGGGCTTAGAAAAATGAAATAAGGCTGGAGAGGATGCGTACTTGGTTAAAAAATATTTATTCCTCTGTACCGGTATTGACTACCTTTACGTATGAATAACAATGGCATTCTTATCCTCCAAATGCTCATTCTAGTCAATAACAAAATTAATTTGTATACCAACAAATCCACAGCTATCCAGGAGGCAAATGAGCTCAGTACATAATAGAGGGGAGAGTTTTGGCAAAAGGGAGAGGGTAGAAAGAAGACTGCTCATAAGAATTATTGATAAAAGAATTATATGTTTAGAGAATCCAATTCTCTGTCTTGAAGCACTTTACATGTTCAGTCCTCAGCGATAGCTGCAACCATTTCAATAATCACTGTTTGCTAAAGAAAATTGATTTTTAAATCTCCCTGATTCATTTACAAATTGCTATCATATTTTTGTACTAAAGTAGCACCCCAGAGTCTGTGGCTCAGATTAGGGCTCCGCTAGGGTAGGTGCCATGCAAACTTGTGATCCGTCACCAAGAAACTGGCTTTCTAAGCCTCACAGTTCAACGAGATTCATGGGTATGTATTTGTGCGTGTGGTACTGAATGACTGCACTAAAGTCAACACCTGAGACAAAAGCATTTATTTATTAGAACCTACACAGGCTCTTAAGCACTGAAAGGTGCCTTTAAAAAGCTTGCATCCACACATAAAAGTCTCTAACTCACTCAAACCCCT
Source organism: Rhagologus leucostigma (assembly GCA_013397725.1). NCBI lineage: Eukaryota > Metazoa > Chordata > Aves > Passeriformes > Rhagologus > Rhagologus leucostigma. Next base: position 381,164 of record VZTD01001501.1, on the reverse strand, counting down.
AATTCAGCTGGTGTTGCAGCCACCGTGGACTCTGAACTCCCTAGAGGTGCAGAAGAGCTGGGGAAATTGGTAGTGTGCAATTCACAGGCACATTTGGCCTCTGTCTGTGCCAACCCAAAGCGGAGGGCAAAGAGGACAACACAGGAGGTTTGCAGAGGTACAACAGGATGCAAACACCTTAGACCGGTGAGTTGGAGAAGCAGTCTCACATTGCAAATGCTCACTCACGCTGGTTCTGCTCAGGAGGTGCAGTGAACAGGCCCCTTCACTCCTTGCAAGGCAGATTTGCTGCATGATGTGTTAGCCTCCATGCTGGCGCTGTAGGAGGTAAGAACTAAAGAGCAAACAGCCCAAGAGGTACATGAAAAAATACATTGGGGCACTCACAATTCAAATACCTTGCCACCAAAAAGTGTGTAGGAGGTAAAACAAGACATTAAGAAGCACTATTGCACAGGAAACATCTGAAAGGAGCAGGAAATTATCACAGTTGCTGTGTCTAAATAACAAGATTTACCTTCCTCTTAATTTCAGTATTATCTAGGGGCAAAATGAATGAAACTGCATTTCCGGGTCAAGTGATGCCTTGCCACAGAGACTGTACCCACAGGGAAGAGAAAAGGAGTGTTTTGAGCAATGCAAAGCACGAAGTAGAAGCAAGTGATGTGAGGGAAATCTGCCCTCAGACAAAAGCCTTTGCTGAGCCAATACACCTCAAGCTGAAACTCTGGGGGCTCATGGGTTCTGGAGCACTGACGTGGAGGTGTGCTTTATCCCCCACATATACAACCACAGCAGAAGCTGGGGAATACACACACAGAATGCACAACAAGGACAAGGAACATAGCCATGTGACCTGGATGCACCAGAGTATCTGTGCTGTTTCTCCATCTACGTCCAAAACATGTGAAGGGTAAGTCTTGAGCAAAAGAGATGAACAAATACAGCAAAAGTTACTCTGGACTCTGATCCAAAGCCCAAGAAGAAGAGAATCCAATCAAGAGAAGTCCTCTAGGGAAAACCACACACGGTACCCACAGCTACAGTGCATATGATTGTCTGTAACAAGGAAATATCAAAGATACATAGAGTAATGGGTGTCTTAAAGCATCCTGACAAGCATTTCACTGCTATGAAAAACAACTGATACTATCTTTCTCTAAAGGATGCAGTAAAACAATTTAACAGCCAAATATCCAGTTATAGCACTACCAGATTTCATGGTATAAGCTGAATTTTTTTACATCTCAGCTTCTGGAAGCATTATGTGAGTATGCAAAAAGCCCAGCTTTATTCTGGTTTTGTTTTTATTTTTACTTGAGTTTTTAATCTCCATATAACTGTAGAGAAAAACTCAAAAGCCATGAATGCTGAAATGCCAAATTCAAACTCAAATATATAGTACATGCATACATATATATCTATATCTATGTCACACACACATGTATACATACTACTTCATGGTTTGACCGTGAATTTTTTAGAATCTAAGAGCTTGGCAATACTGTGATCATCAATGGCCAGGCATGGCCTTTGGGGATAAAAAAACACAAATAGTTATTTAGCTGAACATGAAGGTACTACCAGTCACAAAAGTGACAGCAACAAATTCTTGGCTGCTAGAAACTGGCATGGTTCCACAGAGTTTCACAGATCAGCAGCTGGGTCATGCACTAAATCCAGAAACCAGGGAAAACAGAAAATCCTGGGAATGCAGACTTTTCAGCTTGCTTCACACCCCTCCATCTTTTGTTAAGCTTTTTTTTTTTTGGCATTTGCACAGAAAACATGTCAGTGTGTCTTTTACAGCACTCCAAGGAAGAAAATTCAAGCTGCTCTGCCTGATATTAAAAGATGTGGCATTTGGTAATATTTGGATGCAATCCAACTGCTAAACTGCTGAACTGCAGTTTGTAACGCAAGCACATCTTGAAGGGAAAGCAGCAAAAGAGATGAAAATGAAATTTATCAACAGGAATAAAAGAACATGTGAGCAGAAAGCAGCAGGAGGGATATCCAGTGTCTGAGGATGGAAAGAAGGATACCAAGCACATTAACAGTTGTATTAGTTTATTTAAAAACAGCCACATAATGAAGCTGAGCATTAGCGTCATGATAAACTGGAGCAGAGGAATGAGCTTTGGAGTGAGCGAGTGAGTAAGCGAGTGAGTGGAAACATAGGATGTGGCCAAAGGTGTCACGGCATGTAGAATGGGAGTGACCCACCTGGAACATGTTAGATGCTGAGTAGCGCTTCCTGCTACTTACTCAAGTGACAAAAAGGAACTTGCAATATGTAAGATTAATACACATTACAAGAAACAAATTCTCATGCTATTAAAAAGATCATAGTCTGGTTACAAAAAACTCACAGTAGTGTAACCCACAAGTATTCAGCTGTTGAACAAGGCCATCTGCATTTCATATATTCAAGTGTTAGTAATTAAGGGTGGGATATCAACCTTAAGCTGATACCTTTTCCCAGATATTGTCAGTTTAAATCTGACTCTTGCCATCGCTGTAGCACGTTTTTGCTTTTGAGAGGAATGGTGAGGTCCTAGGAATATGACATCAGCCTTCCTAATGAGAGAACCATAGAAAGTAGGGCTGGAAGGGACCTTGCAAGGTCATCTACTCCAGCCCTCTGCCCTAAGGCAGGATCAATTATACCCAAATCATTCCTGACAGAAGTTTGTCTAACCCGTTCTTAAAAATGTCTGGCAATGATGATCCCACAACCTCCCCAGGCAATCTGTTTCAATATTTCACTACTGTTACAGATGGAAAGCCTGTCCTAATGTCTTCCTTAAATCTCCTTGGCTACAATTTAAATCCATTAGTTCTTTTGGTATTCCCAGTGGACACAGAGAACAATTTACAGCTTCCCTCTTTGCAGCAAGCTTTATATGTCTGAACACTGGTATCACATTCCTATTCCTTTCCCTGCATCTCCTTTCTCTAGATGTACTACCCACTTCTTTCAGTCTTACAGTTCATTTTTTCTAGACTCCTGATCAGTACCACTACTTTCTGTTGGAATTTCCAGTTGGACAGTATCTTTTTTTTTTGAAGTGTAGTGCACAAAAGTAGACACATCACTCCAGCCAAGGTCTGAAGCAGAGAATAATTAGGGTAAGATTATTTCACATTTCTTCTCCATGATGCATTAATTTATAGAGCTGAAATTGCATTAGCTTTCCTCACACCGTGGACTGTGTTCAGTGTTTAATTCACAGCAGTCACAAATCCCCTCCTGCAGAATAATGACCACTGAGTAAGAAGCTCCCATTATTTATGTATATTGTTGGCTATAGGAATTCAGTGGCAAGATCCTGGAGTGTTCCACACTTAACTTCTTTGAATTTAAACCCGCTCGCCTCAGACTACCTTGTCCAGGTTTAGTGATGAGCTCACATATCTATCAGTGTCATTTCACTTAGAGCAATACAGTAATATCAGTAAATAATTTATCCCAAGTTACCCATCCAGTGTAGAGGAATTCAGCAATGGATCTTCCCTTTAGTACCATGTTTAGTATATTCAGTGTGAAATAATCTGAAACACAAGGTTGTCAGTATAGAGGAATTGGAGCGGCTTAAAATACAGAAAATTATACATGAAACATTATAGCTCAGAGGTGTCCCAATTAGATGAAAGGTCTCCAACCTACCTGTATCCTGATGACCATAATGCCCACGGAGTGGAAGGCTCTTTCCTTCACCAATAATACCCAAATTAGGATGAAATGTGAATTGCATCCTATCAGGTCTTTAGTTACTTGTCCAGAAGGGAAGTTCATTCTCTATTCATATCTGTAATGTACGGAATTATATTTGTCCTATTATATAATCTTGAAATGTGTTATAGGGAACCAGCTAGTTTCTCTTTCTGCTTTACAGGCAGATCCTTCACTTTAGCAGCTGGAGTAATTTGCAGATACAGTGTGAAGCAGACAGAACAAGGTTCCTCAGTAAATGGGGCCTAAACAACAACCCAAAAATACACTGTCATAAGAAAAGGCTTAACTCTACAAGTGCCAAATTGGTTTGTCACTTGAAGTAGAATTACAGGTTACCCATCCACTGTTTAAAAGCATATGAAGCATTTAAATGAAATTTCAAAATTGCTCTGAATTTGACCCTCCTCTAATTTTGATTTTTACCATGTATTTTAAGCAATTTGGAATGATTAAAAATTTATATTGGAATACTAAGTAGCTCAAAGGTACAAGTCTTCTAACTCCCATCAAACTCAGATACATAATTCCCACAGGTGCCTTTGAAAATCCCTATTTTCAATGTTGTTGTCCATTGGATAAACAGCTCAAACATCACTGGCTTTTTGCCCAAACTTCATCCACCTGAAATAATTTATGAAAATCATAAAACTGATTTAAGCTCTTCTCAGTGCTCCATAAATTTTATGGAACCCTTAAATTATAAAGCTGCTGCTGCTGCAGCACTCATCAGAACAATGCTTAATCTCTTCTCTCAAGATAGTTGGCATGTCAGAGGAGAAAAGAAGGAACTCAGGCAGCTGAATTGTTTGTTTCAATTTAACAGGGCAGAATAAAACAGCCTAGATGCCAGGGCTCTAGTCTCAGTGAGACCGTGTGCATCAAGGTTTTATTGCAAAAATAAGTTGTTCTAACCTTCCCCTGCCTTTCCTTGGTTTTAAACCAGAAAATAGCTTTCATTGATTTCACAGGGACTCTTTTTGCACACATCATCAGGTTTGTGATACTCAAGATGTTCCATGCCTAATTTATAACCAGTGTGTTCTTGTTCTGGTATATGACAATAAAATTCTGCATCTGTCCAATTACACATCAGCATGAAAATGCTGTGCAAACCTCACTTCATCCTTATCAGATAGTCTCTCTATCAGCCCAAAGCTGTATCAGAACACGTAGGGTTTTTTCTTTTACTAGGGTTTTATGTAGGGTTTTTTCTTTTACTAAAATCAGAGTTTTTAGGACTGTTCAATTTCTTTTTTTTTAATCTCTTACCTTCTTCAGCAAAGACTGAAAGCATTTTTGGAACTGTATATAACACAAGGTGAAAATAAAGTCCGAGCATAGAGTAACTATGATTGAATGGACTCCTTTACTCTTATATTAATATTAAAAATGCAGACTGATTTATTAAGATTTTGGCTTGTGCTAGCTAACTCAGATTAACAGTATGCTGCTTTTTCTGGTTAAGTCTCATCTGGAGATGAGGCAGAGTGTTCTGGACTTTATTAGACTCATTCTTTTCAGTGTTTCATCATGGGGATCCGAAGACAGCAGCTGCTATAATCTTTCCCTCAGCACTGACTTTCCAGCTCTCTCCACTCTAGTGGTAGCATTCCCTAGTCTGTCATTCAGACAGTCGTCATCTTGAAGGGATGCGTTTCAAGCTTTCTATACTCACGCTTTTCTCCCACGTAACCCTGAGTTTCATCCTCCCTCATAGGCTGTTTTTGCTCAGAGGTATACAAACCATCTGTGCCTCTAATACAATGTTCTTAAATAGCCTCCAGGCAGATCTCTATGGTTTTTAAGTACTTCTCTTTGCCCTTCAGCCTGCTGTTAACCATTTTCCTCATAGTTTTATAATCTGCCCTTTTAAAGTTCGTTGTTACTGTGCTGTCCCTAAGGGAACAACTCTTTCATGATATCAAAACTCAGAGTGTGCAGTGATCACCGTTATCCTACAGAGACTTGACAACACCTTCCTCTAATAACTTCTGCCTCTTACAAGGTAGCTCCCTCTTGCCCATGGCCTTAACTAATCAGGCATGGCACTGAGGACTGCCACCAGAGTCAAGGAAAAGCAATCCTTTGCCATATGGATTGGAATGGCACCAAAGCCACTCGTCCTGATGAGAGAGAAAGAACTGCTTTTACCAGCTGTTGCTTTACGTTCAACAAAAAATACGTTAACAGTGAGGCAAGTAACAGTAAAATTCAATCTTGTGTAATTTTCCTGACTGGTCCCATTCATTTTCTCCAGGAGGAAGTTAATTCCCAGAGGCTGGCTCTGAGATTTTATAGGTTCTCAAAATCTTGAGGAAGTCTACAGGAGGTTGCAGTCACATAAAATCCTGTGGTGTGTCTCCCCTGGTTTTAATGGCTATCTTTGTGACTGCTGCCTGTGAAATGCTCTCAAGGAAGTGGGGTAGAAGGGAGGGTCTACGACATGAAAAATGTCTTTGCAGATTAGTACCTTGCTCTAGGAATGAGAATAAAGGGATGATACTGAAAAGGCAGCTGATACACCAGCCTTTCTGTGTGGTGAATGCACAAAGGATTGATTTATGGCATCTTGCCACCGGAGAGGCCTATAGGTTATTAACCAACTTCAATGGACAAACACTTGCTGAGACTGCACATCATACCTCTTGTGCTGCACAAAAGGTAATGACTCATCTGCAGGCAAGCCTGATGTCCTTGAGAACGCAGTTGGCTCCTGCACAGCCAAGTGAAGCATTACTTAGTTAATACACTACAGCATAAGGGAAACAATCAGCTGAAACGATGACATTGCTGCTTCCTGCTTCATTTTAAATCTGCAGCTTCCTAACAGGATTATATACTGAAGCACTGTAAAAAAGGACATGTGATGAAACTTAAAAAATGTGTAATTAAAACCGCTAAAAACAGGCTTCTTGTGCTCAGTGTCTGCAAAACACAGCTTTTGATCCTCCAAATGATATTTCTTGGAAAAGCGCCGGACAAAAAAACTATCAGAATAGAATTCTGACTCATCCCTTCTTCTTCAGGCCAATGAAATGAACATTTGCAGTACAACAAATTTGCTTTTATTTCAGAAATACAGCCACAGGTATGAACTCTTGGGCCACCTGCCCACATGTGCATTTTCTTGCTCATTCTATCTATCAAGAATGCAGCATTCTTGATGATTTACCTTGATTCCTATCATTTAGAGAAAGATCCTGGTCCTTCAAAATAAATGAAGGTGACAGAGCATCTCACCTCTCCTACTGACATCCAAGCACCTTTGCAGTGTAAAAAGCTTCCATTATAAGCATCTATTGCTGCAATGCTACTACAGTTCACCAGATTTGTTGCATCTCACTGCTCAGCTAATACAGTGAAGAAATGTTTTTGTCTTAATGAACTGGGAAATTTCAAGTATTTTATCAATAAAAACTGTACAAGATTCCTGTATGAGGTAACAGGCCACATCTGATGAAGATTCCTATACTGGGTAACAAGCCTCAGCTATTCTCACCTTGCTCCTCCAGCACTTCTCTCACATTTAACTGGGCAAGCTCCATGAGAAAATAAATACATATATATTCTCCACTACAGGAAGGGAAAAGGACTGGGAAAGGGGGCAAGGAACAGCAAGAGAGGAGGAAAATCCAGGAAAATTGTCCTTTCCTCTCCTAGCCTCATGTTCCATGTACTTTTTGGCTTCCCCTTCATTAAAAAGTTCTTGTGATTATTATTTTCCCATGGGCCATTAAGACAGGTGATTGCTTAAGAGTTTCGCATTTCTTTCCTAAATGAACAAGTAATTGGTCTCTTTAGTCACAGGTTTCATGGGGAGTTGATAGTGTGTGTGATCTTCCTGGTGTGTCATGGTAAAACCACTGAATTTTCACATGACTACCTGATTAAAATGCTTTTGTGCATCACTCACACCTCTTAATAAATCTATTCAATTAGTTATTGTTAGGTGAACTGAGAGTGAAATACAATGAATACAAAGGTCTCCTCCCGGTCAGAGCACTACAAATCAGTCAGAATAAAGGAAAGAAACTGGGTTTCCATATCCACCTTTCTTTCGCCTGCTGTGTTGCCTAAAGAGCGACATACCTTTTAATTTATTATTTCCAAGTAAACTCAATCAATTTATTTGCATTCCAGGTATCTGTCATGAGGTTGTAGGGCAAGAAGCATGATTAAGCAAAAGTACTGCACTCAATAAGCAAAAGTACTGCACTCAATACTTTCAGGTAACCCTCTTTTTTACTGGATTTCAGTCTCCCAAGTCTTTCACTAAAAATGGTAACTTTTGTTTAAATGCAATTACTAACTAGACTCAAACAAGATCTCAATCTTATTTTGAACAGGCCAGATCAACTGCATATTTGTGAGGGTTTCTCTAATTTTAAGATAAAACCAAACGCCCTCTGGTCCTTGGCAAGCACTTATCTCAATAGCCATATCTCCTTAACTGCCTCATAGCTCAAGTCAAGAGCTTCCAGGTTGTGTAAGAAAAATGTAAGCAAATATATTTCTGTGCTGACGAAAAGTTTATGTAAGCAGCCAATGGTTAATTCAATCTTTTAGATGAGTCTCAGAAAGTCAGAGTATTTACTCCATTGACAACATATGCCCAAATATTCCTTTTGTATGCTGGAAAGCTACAAGATTGCTCATGGGTGTGTATGTATGTGTGTATATATATATATGTATATTTAATGGATTCAAACCAGTTTTAGGTATACAAAATAAATGGAAATACTAATCCCTGGGAACCTTTGGTTCTGTACTTCTTTAAATTTGTTCTTCTTTTATATATAGAGAATACAGACAAATCGTGTATTTAAAAATGTAGCATGTTCTCATAGGAATAATGAGGTTGTCACACAACACCTCTCTCACAACTCTGAGACCAGTGCAACAAGACTTTAATATCCATTTACAGGTCTGGTTCAATTTTCTGAAAGGACAACAGATCTATTCATTTTCAGAATCAGGGTAACATGTACGCACACAAACAGTGTGAAACAGTGGGCAGACCTGCATCTGATGTCATGCTGCAGGAAGATGGTATGGAGACAGGCAGCAGGTACAGGAGGCTCCAGTATTAGGTAGCCAAAAAAAATCTCATTTCATGTATTGACATTTTTATTAAAATATCTTTGGACCACTTAAGAGAAAACATAATTTATTGTTTAATACCAGATGAACAAACTAAAACCAGCTGTTTCACACAGCAACTTGAAATTTGCTCCTCACTGAAGCTTTACAGGCCGAATAATTTTGACTGTCCTGTCACATAGCAGAACTAGTTTCATATGATTACAGAACACATCATACATCCAAATAATTTCAAAGTCACTAGTCACATTTCCACCACCTTGTTCTCCCAAATCCCATCAGCTCTCAGTGTTTTGAATTTCAGCACATCCTGTTACAGAAAAGATGCTGAAATGGTCACTTTCTTTCTATGCCCATCTGCCCAAGATTGTTACCCTCTCTTTAAGACCTGGAGGTTAGAAGCAGAACCCAAGGGCCTTGCCCTAGGTTCATGGAGATGCCAGGATCCCTTTAAAAGAAGGACAACAGTCACACAGGCCTCTCTTTCGTTCCTGCTAGTTACTGAGAACCTGAGGCAGCACAAGGCAGAAGCTCCCCTTTGTTTTGGTCTCTCGGCTAGGGAGGACTTTTTTTCAGGACTTTTTTCCTTCCTTTTTCATTGCTGTCACCCAAGATGGCCAGCCATGGCACCACAATGGGAAAAACGCAACAGCCCCTGCTCCATACGGTCACTCCAGCCCACCAGCAGCACTCAGCTGAAGCAGGAGGGCGCAGAACCCAGGTTGCCCCAGCCACCTGCCTGTCATCTTCTGCTGAGGAGGAGGCCAAGTCCCTCCATGAGTTCCAGCTGCAGACCAGTTCCAGCTGCCACTGTTGATGGAGCTGCTGCTGCTGCCAGGAGAGAGACCCTGCTGGGTGATGTGGAGCAAATGGATCAGCAGCATTTGACTAGTTTTGGAATCCAAGTTTCTTTTTGTTTTGTCCTTGTTCCCCGTTGGTTGTTGTCTGGGGAAAAGAGGGACTTTTATAATCACAGAGTTTCAGATGCTGTGGGGTTTTTTTTCCCTTTGTTCTCTCTCCACCACATGGTCAGGAGAAGGGGCTTCTTCACCAGCTTGTCTTTGTCCCCTGGACCATGTGGTCTTCTATGAAGGCCAACATTTTTGGGGGCTTCTCTGCCATCTTGTTTTCTTTGTTCCTGGGTAGTCCATGGGATTCAGCACCTTTGTATCTAGTGATGATTACTGTAATTCTGTCTGTTGCTAATTCATTTTTTAATAAACTGTTATTTTTTCACTTACATGTTCTTGCTTTCATCTCTGCTTATTGGTGAAAGGTGAGCAGTTAAAACTAAAAAGAGCAGTAACTCATCTTGGAGTGTCTGCCCTGGAAACTGTCTTAAACCAAGACACATACAGCGGTAGTGTTTCTTGACTTAAATTCCCTGTTTACAACTTCCCCCTTACTTCAAGAAAACTAAGGTAATGCTTTTCCACAGCTTAAAGATGAAACACATTTTTTTAAACAAGCTGTCTGAGATCCCAAATAATTATGAACACATAAGTATCCAACTGGAACAAATATAATTAAAAAAAAAACCCAAAACACCACCAAACCACTGAGCCCATCAGTGTCAAAACCAAAGTACACCATCTCCAATGGTTTTGGCTTCTTTTGCATCAGTTGATACCATCAAGTAGAAGCAAAATCTTTATACCTTGCTATCACAACCAATTCAAATGAAATTGATGTTTCTTAGACTGCATTCACCAAAGACAGGATCAAGACTACATGACTTTAGCAACTGCAGCCTCATTTACTGCAAAGCTCTGCAAAGAGCTAGTATTGCAAATCACAAATGCAAAGGTTGTGCAAACTTTTGTTAAGCTATGAGACAGAACACTTCAGTCTCTGTTCCACAGCAATGAAGTGTCTCTCTTTTGAACATCGATAATAACAGGTAAAAACCACACAACTGTCAACTAAGGCTATTAAATATAGAGGAAATACATTTTAGTAATGGAGGGCATTTTAAAATGGATTGATTGAAAATTTATACACTGAATATATACAGGTATATTTTCCTACTCATTTGTGACCTCAAATAGCTTTTACACACATGGTTAAATTCTCTTTTAAAATAAAGACATGACATACAGTTCCAACTAACTGCAAAGACTTAGCTCTTGCTAATTTTATACTATATTTCTCTAGTTGGACTATAACGAAGTAAGAGAAAACTCAGACACCATGCTTCAATTTCTATGAAAGCCCTCAATGTTATTCAGGTCTCTAGAAGGGCAAGTAAAATATAAAAAAAATACAACCCCTAATCATCATTTTCCTCATCATCAAATGAGAGAAGACTGCTGTTTTTTACTTGCTTAGTTGTACTCTGAGAAGTAGTTGCTTCCCTTTTCGTTTTCTTTGCTTCTTTCATCTTCTTACTTGAACTTACGTTGAAGTCCAAACACTTCTCTGATGAACGTTTGGCTGGTTTCCTGAACATAATTTTTCCATCAGCAGGTTCTGGTTCATCATCTGTAATAAAGAGAGTAAAGTCAGAACTCATCTGCATGTGTTCACAAACAGACCTTCACTATTATCCTGAACCACCATCATCTTGAACCAAGATCAGTGAGACCTCTGAGAGAACACAACAATCATGAAAATGTACTTTTTGGCCATAAACTCTGTATCAATGAATGTCCTTTATAAACACACACCTGCTCCATGGCAGCCAGCCCTTGAAGACAATCCTCCTGCAGTTCCTTTTAGAAATGGGGTTTTATCAACCAGAGCTCTAACTTAGAAGAGACTGTGAGCAGTAGAGCTTTTCCCACACATTCCATTCGCATCCACTTACCAAAATAGAGAGGACAACTTCATAGGATCCTCTCTGCTTCAGTATTTGTAAAAATCATGACAACAAATACACTTATTTCAGAATTATGGCATCTCTTTAAATAACAAAATGGCACATATACAATAAAAACTTTTTTTTCCCCTAATATATTCTGTCCTGCTGAGACAGCTGAAAAGATCACGTGGTAATAAACCTCCCCTTTATTACCATAATGGATGAAAGTTTCAGGGTTTCTTTTTATCTGCAAAATCACCCAACTATTCCAACTGACTAATTTTGCTCTACCACATGCAAAGGAGCAGACAACGATCTTGAAAACAGAAGAAGTCCCTTCTATGAGTATCAAGCAGAGTGGGAAAGCTACTGTATAAGTAACAGCATTAGGGCAGTATTTCTGGAAGATAAAGTGTAATTGTAAAGTCATGAATCAGACACAAAGGTTCATGCTGCAGTAGTTTGCAATTTTATAATGTATATGTGACAGGATGTTAAGGAGCCATAGGTTCTGTGCAAGATATTTTTCCTAAATTACTTTTGTGAAATTCATTACTCAACAGAAATGTGTTTGACAAGATTATGTGCTATTTAATTATAACCAATAAATAACATTTCTCTTTAGCACAAATTCTTTCCTCAGTATATCAGCACTAAGGCAGAAAACTTAACATTTCAGTGTTATCTACACAGCACTGGCTGAAACTCTTCTCAGTGCATTCACAAAACAATACAACTAATAAATCTGGTATCTTAAGGGCTATGTGGTACAAATGAAGACATCAACTTCAGCAAAGAATTTCACTTAGAATTCCTTAAGTTTCAGAGACCCTTTTTAAGAAGAAACCTAGCTTGAAAAACTAAATATCAATTCTGTCAATGGCTTCTACAGAATTAATGCTCCCAAGAGGTGCATGTGGTGATGAGCTGGAGCACAAGTCTTATTGAGGAGCAGCTGAGGGACCTGGAGTTGTCCAGTCTGGAGAAAAGGAGCCCAAGGGAGACCTTACCTCTCTCTGCAACTACCTGAAAGGAGGTTGTAGTGAGGTAGGCATCAGTCTTCTCCCAACTTACAAGCAGTAGGACAAGAAATGGCCACATGGGGAAATTGAGATTGCATACCAGGAAAAATTTCTTCACTGTGAGAGTGGTCAGGCATTGGAACAAGTTGTCCAGGGAAGCGTGGAAACACCATCCCCTGCACTGTTCAAAAAACATGTGGCACTTGGCGACATGATTTAGTGGCAACAAAGCAGTGCAAGGTTAATAAGTGGGACTCAATGGGTCTTAGAGGTCTTTTCCAAACTAAACAATTCCTTGATTCTATGATTCTACACTAGTTTATGAGAAAATAGTACTATGCAGAAAATAACTAACCAGCTTTGGGGAAAAATATTTCAGTCTTGGTGCATTAGAAAAGCATTACAGTTACAAGGAATTACCAGCAATAATAAACTGTAGACATGAAAAGTATAGTTCTCAGTGGATCCATTGTGAACTGTGCATGGAGAGCTTAGGTGTTTAGATGCTGTACATGTGATACAGAAGTTTAGGAAGTGCCTACAGTAAATTCTGGGAAGGGAATAGAACTCCTGAAAGCATATCACACCTAATGAATCAGAATACACTACGCACCGTTTTTCTCAGAAGCTGGGCCTCTGTTTTTGGGCTCAGAAATTTAATAGCAAATAATTCCCCTTACTAATTGTTGCGTAACTACAATGTTTATTTGGAAGCACAGATCTTCTAATTTAAACAAGGTCTGAGGCACAATATAAGCCAAATTCTGGGGAAAAAAAAATCTATCTATAAGAAAAACTTCCCTTATGTGCAGACACAACTGTCTATGTACTGGAGCCAGTCAGAGTGCCAACTGTATACAGTACCCATACTGCTGTGGAAATGACTGGTTGTGTGTGAATCCATGGAAAAATAGAGGACAGAAATCCACCACAATGGCAACTAGCTCAGCTCTGACCTCCAGGGCCACAATACTACTCATAGGTCATTCTTCATCAAAGGAAATTCTTTTAGCTCTTGGCCTGGTTAAACACTGTCAAAATTTCATTATATGCTCAAGGATATTCCCTTCAACAGGAAGCCCAGGCCAGCTTCAGAGAGCAATGTGTGTTGGCCGTGCTTGACAAATAATGAAGCAGATGAGGAAACACAGTAGGCCTGGCCTTACCTTACCAACATGTGGAGAGAGAGAGGACAGACTACACTTCTTGAAAGAATTTGATGTAGCAGTTCAAGAAATTTGTGTTGATTTGTTAAGACTGTCTTTTCCAGCTAGTAAAACAACTTCACTTTATCCTTTGTAATTTCACCACGTTCTTATGTGTCAGCTATCTTTTTTGCTTGCATCAAAGACCTACAAAAAACTGACTTGTATTAAGCAATGCAAAAAAAAAAAAGACTAAAAAAACAATCTCAGTGTTGGTAGCTTTTAAAACAGAGTTCCAATAACAGATTCTGTTAGCATTACAAATTATGGAAAGCAAGATTTCTGGTAAGCACACTGAAACACACAAAGTAAAATACATAAAAGCACCACAGGAGAAAGAATAAAATCCACTTCTGACAAATGAGTCAAAAGCTACACTACCAGTTCAAATTCCCACTGTTCTTAGTCATTGCTGCTTTTTACTTGGATCACAAACTTTTACACTGGTTGACCAACACAAGCACAGTCAGATGCTGAGCTGAAAACTCACTTCACAAGTGACATCAATTTAAGAAGCCACAAAGTCAGAAATTTCTTCTTTTCTTTTAATTTCAAGTTATATATTACTATAAAAGTAGAAATGAGAGTCTGAAAAAGAAATACTGCTCTTCAGTTTACAGGGTTTTTTATTTAGTAATCATTTGTGTAGTTAGCAACACCGCTTTTCAGCAGTTTCTGTTCCCATGGGTCAATGGGGCAAAAACAGGAAACACAAATGCCACTAAACTGTCAGGAACAACAGGAGGAACAGTGGAAACCATACACATCTATCCAAAGATAGGGGGTTGGGAAAAAATTTACAATAACCTGGCAAATTTGTTAATGGTTTCTACGGTTAGAAGTTCAGGTCAGCCATTTCAGATGCTCCTTCCAGTGCTTTCTGGCCACCCAGTCTCTCTGCATGCCTTTGGAAGCATTTACTCCATGAATTTGGCACACTGGTGAAGATAAGATGGCCACTCTTGCTCTGGTAGTCAGTCTCAACTGTCTATGAGAACACTTGGGAAAGTTTTCCTTACTTAAATACCGCAAAATTAGCTTTGATTTAGGTTCCTGCTATTTCACATGATGAAGAGCAGCATTAACTCTGTGAGATGTATCTAACAGCTGCTTAATCAGAACATCCTGTGCTTATTCAGAAAGAGTTCCAACAGCCAAGACAGCATGGACTGTATTCTCCTTGTCTCTTCCCTCTACTGTCCTTCCCCAGAACCCAGCATATAGAATGAAACAAGAAAAATATTATATGGCTTTGAACATGAAATAGCACCTTGTGTCAAATTTGGTCATCTGCATATTGTCAGTGTCCCAGAGGCCATATGAAGTAGAAAAGCAGTAGAAAAAAAGAATCTATTTCATAGACTATAACGAATGCTGGGATAAACTATCTTGCAGTAATTGACATATTTTCTTTTGTGCAAATTTAATTTTTCATAAGACCATTTTTCTTTTTCTCTGAACCAACAGTGACAATTTATAAAATGATGCATAAAACATTAAGCAAAATCACTGTTGATAAACAAACTACTAATTTTTAAAAAGCTTCTAAGTCTCTGCTCCATGGAGAAAAATATTTCAATATAGATGGGCTTTTTCTCATATAAGAAAGGTTTGTTCCTAAATAAAAAAGATCCCTGTGACTCTACTTGCAAAAGCCAACAGAAAAACTTCACTAGGACTTGTTCTGCCTTAGGAGGCAACTAAGTGCAGCTAGGACATTAATCAGATGGTTTTACCAAATTAATGCAAAAGTGTTATTCATCTATAAAAGAAAATGCAAGTCATGGGAACATCTAGTGTCTGAAGTTAAAAAAACCTCCAAAAACTGTAGCCATGTCAAAAAGGTTATAGAAGAAAACAACGGAGAAAGTACGTAAATGAGAAACAGAAAATTCTAGAGTAATATCACAATGCTAAACCTGAAGACAAGGTCCTTCAAACTAAGACCATCACTACAGATATAAAAGAGGAGAGGGCAGAACCTCAAAATTGAGTACTTCTCATGTTTTGAAAAACTTTTTGTATTCACAACAGATAGTTAGTAGCACATTTCTTAGGATCTATCAAAGTGCCTCAGCACTGATGCATGCTGGAAAGGAAGATTATCAGTTAGGAAATTTACTTTCCTATTACCTTTTCACCTTCGTGTAATTTCACTAATGATCTAAGTTGGGGCTATATAGTACAGTCTACTGTTAGCCATTAAATTAATTTGACTTTCAACTCTGGGATAAAAATCAAAGCAACGTGAAATGCAACCAAGTCATGCAGCACCAAACTTTCTTTATACTTCTCGTTTTCAGACAAAAAAATAAAAGACATTCACATGTTATTCAAAACTATCTTTATTAAGCTGGAAGTAAACAGCTGTCTAAATACCTGCCTCAGACTAGATATCAGAATTTAAATCTAGAGGTCAGACTGACAGTGCAAAAATGACCCAAAACGCAAAAAAGACTTCATCAAGTCATAGTCATACACACCTTCCTTCACTGAAAATTTCACACTGGGTTCCCTCCATAGCAGAGTAACACAGTAGCACTTACCCTGTTTATTCCCATAAGCCATAAAAAGGAAAAGGACATGAAGACCTCATATTAACTGCAAAGGCAGATAAATGAATAGTAACACAATAATGCAGAACAGAGGGCAGCAGTCCCCAACACTCCTGCTACCTACTTCTGTGGATTTTTTCCTCCGAATGCAAGTTATTACTGAAGGGCTGAAGGGGTAATAAGCAGAGGTGACAAAGTCCTACAGGGACTCAATACTGCCGTCCTCACTACATACAATTAGGTCTTAGGAGTGTCTTTTTCCACCAAATAAGTTCAGTCACTCTATTCAAATACACTTCCATTTCACACTGTGTATTCAGCTTGGTAGCTCTTTTGGACTTTTTTCACAGCATGGACTCCACCTCAATAGATTCTCATGGACAACTACTTCTTTTTGCCCAGCCTTACAAAACCATTTTTCCTCCTACTGTGATCATTCAAAGTTCAAGTTGGTTATATGAAAAGGAAGACAATGCTCAGAAAGAACCATGACATTTCTTTCCAGTAAGGTGAAACTTCTCCCAATACTAGGAGGGTGAAAAGAAATTTTGTGATGACTTTAGAAACTGCAACACCAAGCATCTATATGCATTACACCTCAATAACAAGACACCAGGATGTAAGCCCAAAGCTGAACATATATTCTCAGAGGAGTTCAAGTCATATACCTGCTTAGACCCAACAAATACATACCTACCTGCAGAAACAAATAGGTCGCAGTTTTACTAAGTTTCAAGCTAACCTACATTATTAAAAATTAAGATTTCTCATCAATCTGCTTTTCAAAAAATCTAAGATTCTCAACATATTTTCTCCCACTACTGTTACTGACATCTCCATTTATACCATTTAAATTTTAACACATACTTCTACACAGAGACAGCATAAACCTGAATTTTCAAATCCAAATGGCAGACAGAGAAGCTAAGGATCTCATATTGAAAGCTATGTGCTAGGCCTCACAGTGGGCTCTAAATTCAATTGGCAGCTTTTGTAAATAGCCATAATGGCTAACCGCAGAAGACATGCAGTTTCTATTATTCACCTATTTATTTTATATTTGTGAGGTTCCAGTCCTATATTCTTAATTGTCAAGACATTTCCACTAAAGACTGAAGTAGCTACATTCAATCTGTCAAGTCTTCTGTCAGCAAAAGATAAAGCTACATTTCATCACACCCTGTGTGACAATTGAAGTTTCTGGACACTCAAAGCACTTATGTCAATCATATCTGAATGATGCATACTGAGAGAAATTCTTAACATGACTGTATCCATCAGCTGTAGTTTCACATCATTATTGTCCAACTGTAGCAGCCCCTCCCACACAGCTTCCATCTTTCCATTCTGTGTAATTCTTTGTAGCAAAGAAACATTTTTTTCTGGACCTTGCTGGTTTTTGGCACTATTGTACCATCTGTTTAGTTTTGCTTAATATATTTGCAAGTCACAACACATACTGGGGTTGATTTTAAGCAAGTAATAACATGGACCAGCCAGCTAAGTGAACATATTCCCAAGCCACACATCTGCCATTCTTTCCACTGAAGTACAGACCTGAATCCCTCTGCCCTGACAGTCTCTTTTATGAACTCACACAATTACCTTTAAAACATCCACTCCACTGTCAAATTTGGCTGAACTAGTCAATGACTTCAAAAATGATCACAGGTGATGTCAAAAGATTGTGCACTGGAATAATACAACAAAAAAAGTTAATTTAAGGGGGTATTTAGAGGGAGGACGGTGCACAATCAAGAAGTATAGAACTAAATCAGTATAAAAAGCCAGACAGCCTGAATATGTACTTAATGACATTAGGAGCCACGCCACAAGGGCAAATTATTTAGGTGAAAAATTCAGAACTAATCAAAGGTAGTATTAAATGGTAGAAAACTGAGCAAATATCAGGCCCCCTTTTATGGGTTATCTCTTTAATTACACAAAGCAAGAAATGAGTAGTTTGAAATTCACCTGATTCATTTGACTTTAAGGCCTCTTTGATTTGCTGCTTAATTTTCATTGCTTCTTCCGCGGTCAAGTCCCCTTTTTTCAGTGTCACCACTTGAGGCTGCTCATCTTCCCTGTCACTGCCGTTGTCACTGTCATCGTCCGCAAGGGGAAGCTGCTCTCTCTGGACAAGAGAGAAATAAAAGCCATTCTGATCATCACTCCGGCTGTCGGCCAGTCCTCTTTAGCTTCACTTTTGCAGAAGGGTTATTGAGGAGACTTGGCTGCCAGCGCCGCACCCTCCCAACACATACTGTCCAAAGGACACTTCAATTCCATCACTGAGACATGGCTTCCCATTGAAAAAACCAGCATGAGAGTATGGGCTCCTTCAATTAAGAGACCAGAACAGCAAGGATTTGGAAGGTAGGAAATTAATTCCTTTTGTTCACCATCTTGACTATACAAGCACTGTCTGCCACGCAGCACTAAGAAAAACTTTAAATGTGTGGGTCCAAATTTGAACTCTTTATGCTGCACTCAAAACAGCACAAAGGGAAATGTGGTCCATGGTGGCTGGGTTATTAAACCTGCCTAAACAAATCACTGTAAGCAGCACTGACACAAGGAAGATCATACTCCTGTTTCTCACTCTCTCACACTTGTGCACTGAGATAGGAGAATCATTTGGGATCTTTTTTTTTTAAAAAATAAACCTTCTGGCATGGAAACCTCAGTGCAGCAACTTGAAGTTTGGCAATACTAGAGGAACTGAGAACTTCATTTTGTAAGGAAACATATAGGCAGTATTACTGTAGTCTACTGAATTTACCAAGAGATAGACAAAATGCAGTCTTTCTTATGAAGTGAAACAGTTTGGTACTAAATTTATTAGAGGCACACTTTATCTGAAATTCCAGTTCATGAAGTGTTTTTTGTTCAACAAATCATTCTGACTATTACTTTACTGACCACCCTGGAGAGGTCAGGTGGTAATGGCCTCTTCAGCTCAAGATCCACAATACACTTGAAATGAACCTTAAAAGGCAATACAGGCAAATGGAGCCAGTGGTGAAAGTCAGTACACTGTTTGCAGTAAAAGGTATTTACATAAGTAACTTGTAAATCCACAGTGGCACAAGTACAACTCAAATCCCTCCACTGGGAAATGGGGAGCTTTTTTCACTAAGTTAATATGCAAAAGCATATTGGAAGCAGAAAAAAAACTGTGCCTCAGGAAAGGCTGCCTTTTAATAAGCTAGTTCAGACCCTACTGCCCCTGCCCTCCCTTTCCGGCCATCACACCACAGGTCGTGACCACGGACCTACAGCAAGATAGTTTGGGTTGGGAGGGACCTTAAAGATCAACCAGTTCCAACCGTGGACAAGGACACCTCCCACTAGGCCAGGTCGCTCAGAGCCCTATCCAGCCTGGCCTTGAACAGTTCCAGGGATGGGGCACCCACAATTTCCCTAGGCAACCTGTCTTACCACCCTCACAGCCAAGAATTTTTTCCCATATATCTAACCTAAATTTCCACTCTTTCCGTTCGAACCCATGCTAACTCCTTTCAAAAAAAAAAAATTTACTGTATTTTTAAAACACTTTTTCCACACCGCTCCCCTCCTGCCTGGGCTTTTTAAAGGTCAGCTCAACTTCGGACACCATCGCTGTTCCCCCCAGCGCCCCCACAGCCCCCTCGGGCACTGAGAGGCTGAAGCGGCTGCTCCGCAAGGCCAGCACAGCAGCCTTGCTCAGACCTGTCGCGGTTGTTTTGATCCGCCAACACAGAAGCCAAACCAAGTTACACAGACGATTTCAGTGAGTTTTAAGAGGGTAACTACGGCTCCCCCTTGCATTACAAAACCCTGAAATGCTGCTTCCCCACCGCCCGCCAAGGGAGAAGGAAGGGGGCGGGGATGGGCGGGCACCAAGGCTTGGGAAGCGCCATGAAGCGGGCGCTGCCCCTTCCCACCCACGGACCAGGGCGTTACCTTGGTGTCCACCGTGGGGCCCTCCCGATACCCGACCCGCCGCTTGAAGCGGCTGAGGAAGGCGGGCTCGGCCGGCCTCACGTAGGAGACCTGGTTCCTCTTGCTCATGGCGGCCGCCCTCGCGCCCCTCGCCGCGCGCGCTTCCGGGCGGNGTTCGGGGAGCTGGGGAGGACCCGGGCGGCTCGGGGACCGAGGCACGGCTCTGCCCGGGGGACGGCTTTGCTTGGGGCGGGGCATCACCCGCTTGTGAGAACCAGCGGGGCCCTGCGCGACCGTGCGGGGGGTTTCGGTGCCCCACAGGTGGCTGATGCCTCTGGGGAGTTCCGCTCTGCGGTGCCCGCGGGGTAAAGCGCTGCCCCCCGTGGTGTCGGGGTACCTGGGAGCCGGTCCTTTCCCAGAATCACAGAATAAACTGAGTCCCAAGGGACCCACAAGGGTCATCGAGTCCAACTCCTGGCCCTGCACAGCACCATCCCCAAGAGTCACACCATGTGCCTGAGAGCATTGTCTTCTTGACAACGCTTCTTGAACTCTGTCAGGCTTGGTGCTGTGACCACTTCGCTGGGGAGACTGTTCAGTGCCCAGCCGCCCTCTGGGTGAAGAATCTTTTTTTAATATCCAACCTAAACCTCCCCTGACACAACTTCAGGCTGTTCCCAGAGCTTTGCAAGTACCTATCGGTCTGATTTCAGTTTTAAATGCACTCCTTTCCTGATAACTTGTGCAATTGAAGAATAAATTACTGAATTAGAAGCTAAAATATTTCTCAGATGCTGAGTAAGTCAAAACAGCAAGCAAAAAGCTGACGCAGTAGCAGAATATTTAGGTAGTATCAATGGCAATCCTACTACAACAAAACCTGTGTGCTTTTAAAGATTTTATAAAGACTTTATTATTGGAGTATTTTGAGGCATTATCTTTCGTTGTTATTTTGCTTATTTTCTAAATGCAATTTTGTTACTTAGTTAATGTTTTGACTATCTTATGTACTTTCATGTCAGATTGACTCTTAAGTAAAAAGTAAGTCACTTTATCTACCCATGGGGTAATATGTGCCGTCTCCTTGAAATCCGAAGCTGTGCAAAACGAGGCTCATCTCACAGAGTCAGTGAGGTTGGAAGAGACCTCTGAGATCGTGGAGTCCAACCTATGGCTGATCAACACCTTGTCAGCCAGGCCATGGCACTGAGTGCCACTCCAAACACCTCCAAGCCTGGCGACTCCAGCACTTCCCTGGGCAGCCCATTCCAAAGTCTGTTCGTCCTTTCAGTGAAGATATTCCTCCTGATGTCCAACCTGAACCTCTCCTGGCACAGGTTGAGGCCATGTCCTCTTGTCCTGTCACCTCAGAGAAGAGTCCAACCCCAACCTGACTACAATCTCCTTCCAGGCAGCTGTAGAGTGATAAGGTCTGCCCAGGGCCTCCTTTTCTCCCAGCCGAACAACCCCAGCTCCCTCAGCTGCTCCTAATAAGACTTGTGCTCCAGATATGTACAGGACAGCTTTATGCATTACAGGGTGATCAATATTACTTCAGGGAAGTAAAAGTAATACAGCTACTCAGTTGTGCTGGTTTAGGATAGTGAGGTTTTGCAGTCACATCAAGAAAGTTAAGTCATGCTGTAATGGTTTATCTGCGTTAAGTTTGCCATTTTTAAAGTATAATGGAATATATAATACTATCAATATTTATATTTCTAATTCTCCAAAACACTTGCAAAACCTGATATACATTAACTTAGGAGCCCACCCATTGCACGCACATTGACAAGTGTGTGCGTGTTCACATTACAGGACTGGAACTTTCTCTACCTTTGTAACAAACTGGAATCTTTCTGCCAAAGGAAGATAATTACTAATTATTTTCATATTCATTTTATATTGTGCACATTCTGGTTCATGCAAAAAATAGATATTCATAAGGCTCTCCATTTATTTCCCTCTGTACTGCTTACAGTATTTTCTATTTAATTGGGAGGTTTTGAGCAGCAATTTTACTGTGTTTAATTTTTATGTGTTTCCCTTTTCTTTTATAGGAGATTTGCGCGACTCTTCAATATCTTCGTTGAACTCACCTAGGTAAAATAATGTTAGCCAGTTCCCATATATTATCAATCACATTGCACAGAAAGTGCAAACAAAACCTAGCATAACTTTGTGAGATGAAGGTTTTTCTTTCAATCTGTTCCCGCCTAAGATTGCTGTCTCTCTCCTAATGTCCTTACAAGTTTGAAAAAAAAAAAAAAGTTTTCATAATAAAACTGTTGTGCTGACATGTTGGGTTCCTCTTGGAATGCTGCCATGCAGTAAATTCTCACTTGTCCACTAATTCTGCAGCTGGACTCTAGAATTTAGCTGAAGAAATATTCCACTAGGAACCTCAATCCTGTGAGGAAGCCCTAAACTAAAACAAAAACCAAAAAACCCTCCTCCAAGTGTAAACTGTGCCACAACTCAGAATAATGTTATACAACCAACGTACATTCAGCAAAGTAATTTGATGTGTCTTAAACCCAGTGTAACATCTTCGCTTTCTCAGCTGCTGCTTGTGTTCTTAGCCCTTTCCTCTGCCACTACCCAAATGCACATTTCATTCATGAAGACCCTTCTCCGCTTTTAAAACTGTTCTTTTCCTTGCTCTTGTATACCAAAAGTAAAAATAGCAGTTATAACACCCTCCTGCTAAAACTTTGGGAAAAGAATGAAGTAAAGTAAATCCAAGTTTGCTCCCACTTCATGTAAGAATTTACTTCTTTAATATTTTATGGGTGTGTTGGTATTTATGGCAGAACTCCTTAGAGTCTTAATATAAGTCATGTACAGTTACTTATTAAAGCTGATAAATGTGATGAAATTGGTTAGGGATATTTTAGACGCAGGCACTCTCTATACTTTATTTGATTCATTGGTCAAGAATTGATTCTTCTTTCCCTTCTTGTGAGCACCAAAGAAGAATGCTAACAACTTTTTTGCTGCACTCTAGCATTATCTGCTGCATTTGTCCATTAATACTCTGGGAGTAAGAAGGGCATCTCAAGTTTACTGTGCATTGTGTTCTTTTAGAGCTAAAATTAGGTGCCACAGCAATAAATTGCATGTAACTGGATGTTCTTTGTTTTTTAAATCTGCCACATTTTTACCTTTAACAAATCTTGTAGTGAATTGATGTTCATGTGCAAGTAGTATGATTTCAGGACAGGCCTTTGTAAGACTTCACATGCTTAATCTGATTGTTGTGATTTAATTTTATCAGACAGCTGATAGATCTATTTGGAAGTAATCTAATGATAAATATTTATTTAGTGTTGAAGGTGATGCTATCAAAGTTTTTGTAAGGGTACGTCCCCCTTCAGACAGAGCTGCATTAACCGATGGAGATCAAGGCCTGTGCTTATCTGTTCTTTCATCAAACACCATCCGCCTGCATTCGAAGCCTGAGCCAAAGATCTTCACTTTTGATTATGTTGCAAATATGGAAACAACACAGGTAATCATTTCCAGAATCTCATAACTACTGCAGTTTTCGTCTGAGTTTTGGCAACTACTATGCTAAGCCTTTCTAAAGATGTGCATTAGGTCTAAATTTTGCAATGGTCAGATTGGAAATACGTAGTTATAGTACAGAAATGCTGCATTAAATTCTGCTCCCTAACAGTTTTGATGTAATTTTTTTTAAGCTGTTAATTTCTTTAATTGGAGTTTGAATTAAAATTGAAGTTTTTGTTTGTACACATTATGGTAACACCATAGACAGAAAATAAATCTGCCTGTTGAGACAAACATATAAAAATAACTGGCAGTCAATAGCTGATTCTAAGATGTGATTTCACAGAATCACAGAATATGCTGAGTTGGAAGGGACTCACAAGGATCACCAAGTTCAACTCCTGGCCTCGCACATTTGTATTTAAGGAACTTAGGAGTTTATATTCTATTTACTATATTTCCTTCTTGTACTTTTGCCTTTTAAATGGATGCAGTGCTCATCTGGGGCAAGTAGTACTGGAAAGAAAATCGTTCAATTTAATTTCTGTAATATTGTGTTTGACATTGTGAGCGTAATTTTAATTCTGCTAAGACTTCAATTCCATTTAATTTCTGTTAAAAAAACAAAACAAAATCTCCCAAAAACCTCACCTGCTGTAGGCTGTTATTTGTAGCTAAGGTCTTCTCGCAGATCTAAGAGAAAAATGTGAAAATAGATGAGACTGAGTTGTGCAGGTCTGTTGAATGTGCCATTGTGCAGTGGCAAATGTTGAAAGCTAACTAGATTTGATAAGTGTCACAGGCATCTGACCTACTGATGGTATAAACTGCATCCTGTAATCAAAACCCCTGGATCAAAATTAATATTATGTATTTGGAATCTGTTGCTATGATGCTGAATTTTGTTATTTCTCTTCAAGTTTATCAAGGAATACAGTTTTTTCAGAGAGAGTGATTTATGTCACAAAGACTTAGGATGTATTGTTTTGCTGTGAGAATTCCAGGGGTCATGGTACATGTCTAACCTTAAGGAATGCATCTATTATATACTATAAAGTTATGGCATAGGAAATGCTGATATAAACGATACTTAAATAGGTGGTGCCAAGTGCCTTCTCTTTCCCTTGTCCCCAGGAGTCTGTGTTCTCAAGTGTGGCTAAAAACATTGTTGAATCTTGTATGAATGGCTACAATGGAACCATCTTTGCATAGTAAGTAATTTCATAGCAATTACAGTCATTTCATAGCAATGGCAACATTTAAGGAGATTGTGCTAATAAACAGTTGTGGTTTTAAGAGCCAGAGCCTGCCTAATGTTACAGTAAACTTTAAAAGTGCTTCCTTACTGCAGCACAGCGTAAGGAATGTTCTTGCAATATTGGATGGTACTCCTTGCTCCTCTTTTGGAGGAATCTGTATGTAGGTGTTATGCTTTTAAACACTTAAGGCTAAAAATGCAGATGTAAACTCATTTCAGTCTTACTATTATTTGCTTAAAAAGTAGGAGTTTCATTGTACAGTTAAAGAGAAAGCTAGTGGTTTTCAGTATGTGCATAGTAAAATGGAATGAAAATTGCTTTAACTTGATATTTGGCTGGCTCAATTCTTCAGTGACTCTTGGCTGCCTGTGGGAAAACTCATGAAGGATAATTTTACCTTTTAGAACATTTTCAAGGTAGAAATATATCCATGACTACTAGGATGAATATCATTATATTAACTCAATACTTTTTCATTTTGAAAACTGAGGAAGCACTTTGGTCAGAAAATGCTGACTTAAAGGGCTAATCTAATCAAAACCTTCCTGGGGTTTTTTTAGTGTAGCACAGCTTTTTCAAAACTATGAAGTCCACTTTGTTACAATATACAAAAGTGGAAAAATGAAATTAAATTGCCCTGAAGTTTCTCTAGCATGATTAATAACTGCATTAGAAAAAAACAACTGTAAAAGAAAAAAATACTTTTGAGTCAAATACCTCCTTATGTGCACTACTGAGTGCCATAAAACTCAAAAGATTGACCCAAGAATTAGTTTTATGTATATATTTGAAAGCCTTCATTTTAATGCTAACTTCCCTTTCCAACAGAAATGAGGAAGCAAATGGTGGGTGGTAGGGGAGACAAAAGGGGATTTATCTAATGGGATTTCTTGGTAAAATCTGCTGTTCTATTTTTATACCTTTTTAGCTGACTGATTTCTCAGCTTGCTTCTATCTCCTTATCTTCAGTTTTGAAAATTTTTTGTTTGTTTTAAGCTTTGACTTCTCCTTAAGAGATGCAGATTAATGAAAAATTCAGAGCCAGAATAAAGTTTAATCTCACTTTTTTTTCTTTTTGTTAGTGGCCAGACTGGGTCAGGAAAAACCTTTACTATGATGGGTAAGTGCATGAGAGATTAATCTTTCAGTGGTTTCTTAATTTTTTTTTTTGTCTTGAGATGTATTCTTCATGTCAACTGCTAATCTTGAGTAGTACTAATTAATTTTTTTTTAATTAAAAAATCTCTTTAGGACCATCTGATTCTGATAATTTCACTCACAGTCTGAGAGGTGTAATTCCACGGAGCTTTGAATACTTATTTTTCCTAATTGAGCGGGAAAAGGAAAAGGTACATTTACTTTATAATTGCTATTGCAGTGAAAGTAATGTCTCACAATAAAGGTTAGCTAAGGTTGGTAAACTAGGTGTGCAGCCATTAAGCTACCAAGATTATTGCCATCTTGCATCAAATTTATTAATGAGAAATGCTTGCATCTAGTACTCTACCAAATTATAGTACCATTTCTTCAGACACAAGTGTGCTTCTATTTTGAGTCTAAAAATGCATCTAGGCTTCTGGATGTTGGTTGTCACCTGGGCATCAGAAATGTATGGTATGCAGAATATATATGCAATCTAATAGCTTTGGATAAATGTGAAAAGAGACTTGCTGCCATACAATGACAGACTTAATAAAATCAATCTGTTTATAGTGTAAATTACTGTGTTTTTCAGGCTGGCAGTGGAAAGAGTTTTCTCTGCAAATGCTCATTTATTGAAATCTACAATGAACAGATATTTGACTTGCTAGATTCTGCTTCAGCTGGACTCTTTCTCAGAGAACACATCAAGAAGGGAGTCTTTGTTGATGGTGCTGTTGAACAGGTGTTGTCATCTGCTGCTGAAGCATACCAGGTATTTTTTGACACTTTTTAATGTTTGGACTATTCATCTTAAAGCTTATTTGGTAAATATTCCTCTTGGATTAAAGCACATTTTTTTGCCCATTTTTTATTTATGATGCCTTCTCCCCCTATTTTCATACTCCAAAACACAGTGTAAAAAAGTTTAAGGCAATGCTTCCTGACTATCCCATACCTGTAAGAAATCAAAAAAGTTCTGGAGTTTGGAATACCTGAATGGCAGTTACAGTAATCTTTCCCTAATGCTTGCCCTACACATCTCTTGAAATAGCAACAGAAAACTACATTTCCTGCTAAGTGGGCACCATGTGTTCCAGAATTGTCAGGTTTATTTCTCCATGAATGATACACATACACATAGTACTTGTGTGACTTTAAATTTTTTTTGTGTGTGTGTGTATACTGCTAACATACACCAGTATGGGGTATGTCACACTTTCAAACAGCAATAGCACTTTTGGAGAAGTGAGTGCTATAACAAGTTCTGCTACTAAGCTTGACTGTAGCTGTATCTTTTTCACTTTTAAAATGCTTCTGTTGGAAAACAGTCAAAAAAGTCCTTATCCTTGAGATTTTTAAAAGCTGTTGCATGGAATTGTGCCTACGGCTGCTTATGTGACCTGTATGTAAAGTACAGTCTGAGATACTTGAAATTGTGATGTCTTTTTCATGCTTAGGTATTAACTACGGGCTGGAGAAACCGTCGTGTAGCATCGACCTCAATGAACAGAGAATCCTCCAGATCGCATGCAGTTTTCACTATCACAGTGGAATCTATGGAGAAAAACAATGAGGTTGTTAACATTCGGTCTTCCCTGCTCAACCTGGTAGACTTGGCAGGATCTGAGAGACAGAAGGACACCCATACAGAAGGACTGAGGTTAAAGGTTAGTTCTGTAGTATCTGTGGCATCTTTCTCCTTTCAGATGCAGTGCCCTGTTGCATCCACCAAATCCATTCACTTTTGTTCCCTCGTGTTTTTCAGGAAGCAGGTAACATAAACCGATCACTAAGCTGTCTGGGCCAAGTAATCACAGCACTTGTTGATGTGGGCAATGGCAAACAGAGACACATTTGTTACCGGGATTCCAAGCTCACTTTTCTCCTACGGGTAATATATATATCCTCTGGATTTTATCTGCTGCCTGGGATGTAGAAAAAGATATTTCGTTGGGCTTTTTTACTATAAAAAGCTGGACTGCAGTGCATTAAGGTTGTTTCAATACTGGGCAAGTGGAAAAAAGATTGAAAAGTATCTTTTTAACCTAAACAGATTTCTAATCAATCTATTGCTGTTAAGTGAAGACAGATCTATTTATTCTCATAAGCTCCTACTACATATTTAGAAGTTTTAATGAAAAAAGCACACATTTTCATCCTTATAATTTGGGAAATAATGTGTATCAAAGTGTAATATTTAGAGATGTGTTGAAATATTTGACGTGCTTTCCAGATTAGCTTATGTGTGCTTAGTGTTGGTCTGATGTTAAAGATTAGATAAGTTTACAGTCTCCTACTTGAGAGCTTATAGGCTCTTTTCAAAATGAATAGAAAACAAAGACAGAAGCAGTCAAAGATTTGTTGAATGTCAGGACTCACCAAAATTCTGCAAAGAGTACATGAATATCTGTAGTGTATTTTTGTATTATAATATAGTATTTGTACACAATACAGTATTTATATTACAACAGTATTGTGATCACAGCAAAATTTCTCAATGTTCAATCCCAGTTCTATGTAGACTGATGAAACTCTTACGAATTATGTTATCAATGCAGCCCAAAATACATAGAAATTGGAAGAGAATTACAGCTTTGTGAGCTGTTACTTTAAATGGTTATTTTTTTGAGGTGTCTGTGCTGCAAAGAAGTCCACAAACGTGACCGTCACTACTAGAGAGAGAGAGAATGCCATTGAGGCTTCCAGACTATTTTCTAGTACCAGACTTTCAGTCTTAAGGTATAACTGCTGCCCTCTCCTGAGATTTGAGAGCTACTTATTTAACAGCACAGAAATACCTGAAGATATGCATGTAAAAGGGAGATGATCCTTTTATATCCTTGGTCAAGAATCTGTTGTTTTGTGATTTTGTTCATTTGACAGTTGCAACCAGAAGGAAGATAGGTTGGAACAATCAACAGATGATGTTGAAAGTAGTGTGAACACTAATCTGCTAAGTACCAAAATTATTTTTTGTTTAGAATTTTTTCCTCTTTCTGCTGTTGAGGTGAAGAAAGTATCTCAAATTGTTCAGTAATATACTCAGGGTTTTGAAGCCATAAATAGAGTCTTTATTTGCAGTCACATCCTTTTTACCCACATTTGGAATAAAATTTGAGAAACTTACCTTCTGTGTGGATATTTGTTAAATGAAATTGTTTCTGCAGTTTGTTCAAAATGATACAGTGTATCTTTTAGGTGATGGCTTCCTATTGTCACCAAAAACATGCAAATAAAACTAACTTCCATGTTTTTAAATAGGATTCTCTTGGTGGTAATGCAAAAACGTGTATAATTGCAAATGTTCACCCAGGCTCCAAGTGTTTTGGTGAAACACTGTCCACTCTTAATTTTGCGCAGCGAGCAAAGTTGATTAAAAACAAGGTAAGAGCTGACAGCATGTATTCATTGCTTGTTCTCAGAGCACTTAATTAGAAAAGGAAAGAGTAAATCTATACTAAAAATTTAAATTGTCATAAAAATTTCTGATTTAATGTTATTTCTCTTAACTAGTTCTATATAAATCCTATTGCCCAAAATATAATTTCTCATGAGTGGGTTTTTAAAAGCATGTTGGCATTTAGCTGAAACTGTCTTTGATGTATATTGCGTTGTTGGTGAAAAAGGTCCAGACAAAATTCTGCAGAAAACATTACATTTTTTAACCTCTTAATTCCATCTGAAGTGCAACTTGCTGGTTTCTCAGTGAATGGGATTCTGCTTTTCCAATGAGTTCTTCCTTTCCTAAGATGGGAAGAGTTCTCAGTAATCTTACTGGTTTGCATTCTTAGTTTTCTCTTATCATGTAAGATTTTTATTTATACCTTTTCCTAATTTTCTTGTATTTATAAAAGGCTGTAGTAAATGAAGACACACAAGGAAATGTGAGCCAGCTGCAAGCTGAGGTCAAGAAGTTGAAAGAGCAGCTTGCTCAACTTACTTCAGTGCCATCTGTGCGCAGTATTTCTGTATCCCAAGGTAAGAGTTGGAGGTGAGGGAGAGAAAATTTGCTCCATCTGTGGCCCAAAAGGTTGGGGGCCTTAAGTAAGTTTCTGAACAATTAATATTTTTGTAGGAACTGACCTACAGGGGTCACATTTTCCTTATGGATCCCATTGCCTGTACTTGCATCTGATACCTTGCAGAAATTGTTAATGTGGTTTTATTTTCTTCCTCATAAGTTTGGGTACCGGACTATGGTTTTATTGTATGATACCTAGATATTCTTCCACTTCAAAAGAGATATGCTGCCTAATCCTTTAAGTAACCAAAAGTTTGCATGTGATCCCTTGTACATTTAGGTCAGAGGAAAGGCACAATGTTGCATTTTTTTTAAGCTCGGGACTGGATTTTTTTCCCCCTCTTCCCTTTTTTGCCCCTTCCAGAAGAACCTAAGAGGGATGCTTACTTTCAACAGATGTTTGATTTCAGTGTAAGATGGAAATAGAGTTTTTAGGTAATCTTCCATAAGCTTCTCACTAGGCCATTTTATCTGCAATACAAATCCCAGCGGAGCTTCCTAGTATGTATGTTTCTCACTGAAATGTGCTACTCGATAATGTTTGATTGCAAGGTCGTAAACTTTGTCTTGTAACTCTTACTGTTTTTGTGAGTCAGCTCTTTCCTGACCTTGCCAAGAAACAGAAGATACAGCAGGAGAAGTTACCACAGAAGTTAGAAAGCCTTGTCTAATATAAAGCATCTGGGGTTGAGTTTTCCTAAGGAAAACGTACTTCTCTGTTAGCATACATGTTTAACCAGTGAAAACAAGTCAGTGATGAGGTAGGACACTGTATCATGGTTCATAAATATACGAATATTGACAGAGGGCTCAATGTCTAGACCCATGATAGAATTCTGAGGAAGAACAAGTAATGATGCTTAAACACTGAGGAGGAGTTTTGAGCAGAACCTAATATATCAGAGCTGTGTTTGTTGTGTGCAGTTAAATTATGTTTGTAATACTCAATCACACAAACATAAAATCTGCTTTCTAGCTACTTCAGAAACATGATGGCATTTTAAAATATATTGAATTACAATAATGTAGTTATCATGCACTTAGATACTAATGTGATTAGTTTTCCATAAATAAGTAGACTTGTCTGTATTAGAATATTCAGAAACGCTATTTTGAATTAATTTCTGAATGGATTATTAAACCCTCTTAATCCCTTGTGTGGGCACTTTCTTTCCAGATTAAGCCACTAATTGTCCACATAATTCAAGCTTATTTTCCTAAATTTCCTTCTCATAAACCAGTCAGTCCACTTTTAATATGTACAAACTGTACTAATAATGCTAATAATGTCTTAGTGTTATCAAATTAATTTCAGAGGGATTTTGCATTTTATAGATATGCTTAGCTGAACAGACTGATTCTTTTACTTTAATAAAAGTTCACTGAAAGGCCGTTTAATGCTTGAACAACTTTGTTAATTATACAATTATGTATATTAGCTCTGTTCTTTATCAGCACTTGCAGGTGAGTAGGAATTACTGTCTAAACAGTGTGCTCTGGGTATGGCACATGATCTTTGTGGAAGAATTACACTGTTCAAAGAATTTATTTACATTTTCTTTACACAATTGTCATGTTATATATGTAGAAAAACCTGGCTAAGTGATATTTTAATAAATATGGCATTTGTTTCTTTGACTTCCCCTGCAGATGCTGTTGAAAAAGGCAAGAACAACATAAATTATATGAACAACTTTCTCGAAGCAATGTTGTTCTGGGAGAAATCAGAAGGTGAAAAGAAGGTAAGAAAGCACTGATATTTCTTAGTGCATTCAGTGTACTTTCTGGTGAGAGACCAGTGAACATAGTGAAAGTGACTCTCTTAATGATTTTCCTTGGTTTTGAGTAAAAATACTCTGTCCAAAGATAACAAGGTTTGCTAACAAGGGAACTTAGTCAAATGACATTTAAGATAAAATCTATAGTGCTCAGGCGGACTATAAGAAAACTAGCAGGGCCAAAGCCTAAATTGAACTTAATCTGGCCACTGCCATAAAATGTTTCTATAAATACATCAGCAACGAAAGGAGGGCTAAAGAGAAACTCCATCCTTAACAGGATCCAGGGGAAAGATAGTGACAAAGGATGAGAAAAAGGCTGACATACTTTATGCTGCCTTTGCCTTAGTCTTTAATAGAATAAGAGCAGTGATTCTTGGAGTACCCAGCCCCTTGAGCTGCAGGATAGGGATGGGGAGCAGAATGAAACCCCCATAATCCAAGGGGAAATAGTCAGTGTTCTGCCACACCACTTAGACACGAAAGTCTGGATATTAGGGAAAAACTCTTCACTGAAAAGGCTGTCAAGCATTGGAACAGGCTGCTGAGGGAAAAGTGGTTGAGTTGCCATCCCTGAAGGTATTTTAAAGACATGTAGATGTGGCACTTAAGGACATGGTTTAGTGGTGGACTTGGCAGTGCTGGATTAATGGTTGGACTTGGTGATCATAAAAGTCTTTTCCAACCAAAATAATTCTATGTTTCTATTCTGTCTTTCAAATTCCAACAAGCCATAGGATAGCTTTCATAGTATGTTTAATTTTAGGAGGTGGGGGATTTATTGGGGTTTTCTAATTTAAAAAAATTGAACAGAACAACAAGCTTCTGTTTTACTTAATTTTGAGTGTGATTTTGAGTGTTTGGATCAACAATGTGTTTTTTGAAGTAAACCTCCCATTCATTCTCATTTTATTGTTCTTTGGTCATGGTGTAGTACTGTAACAGCCAAAATGGATTTTTTTTTTCTAAAGAAAATTAACTGAAACAGGCACTCACTCCAGTGATGTGCATCTGAGGTGCTTAACTGAATACTTGCTCTACCAGATCATATTGGAGTTTCTAAGTACAATTTTTTGCAATATGTTGTGTAATTTGGGTTCCTGGTATGAGCTGTTGCTCTCTACAAATCCACTGCAAATGATAGTCTTTATATTCACAAAATTACTGCTGAGATTTTGCATGATTTGTCTGCCTGCGCGTATGTATGTTAGATGTGCACCTTAAAAATTCACTAATCTCTATATGTACTTTCTAAGAACTTATTAGAAAAAGTTGCTCAGCTAGAAGAACTGTGTGCCAAGAAGGAAAAATTTGTTCAGTCCAATAAAATGATAGTTAAATTCCGAGAAGACCATATTGTTCGCTTGGAGAGATTACATAAAGAGGCTGGTGGAATTTTATTGCCAAAAGAGCAAGATGATCTCCTCAGTGACTTGAGGGAGGAAGTGCAGATACTCAGAGAACAGGTAAAGTCTTTGGTTTTTCTTTTCTGGAACAATTTTGTTTTGTGAGAATAGCTCATGTGGTGGGTGAATACAGGCTTTTTAGGAAAGACAGGCAGAAAAGAAGAGGATGGGTGGTGGGTTCCCTCATAGAAGCATCTCAAGTGCATGGAGTTTCCCTATGGAAGAGACAATGGCTGGGTTTAGAGCTTGAGTTTGCATAAGAGGAGAGTTTAGTGAGGGTGATGTCATGGTGGGAGCTTGCCACAGGCCACCTGACCTGGGTTAGGCAGAGGACCAAGTCTCTTTTCAGCAACTCAAGGAAGTCTCCAAATCACAAATCCTCATTCATATGGCAGACTTCAAGCTCTGACATCAGTTGAAAGGGAAAGACAGCAGGATGCAAATAATACAGCAGGTTTCTTAAGGATAACACACATGCCAGATGGACATATAAGGGATGATGTGGTCCTGGAGCTGTTTGAAGAACAGCTTTGGGCTATTCAGGTGTCTGGTAGGTGTGGTATCATTTGTGAGGCAGTTTTGAAGAACAAACTCAAGAGAGAAGGCAAATTCTTGAAAAACAATTTCCTCCAAGCACAAGTAGGGTAAAGGAGTAAATGTCTTGGCAGAGTAGCATAAATCTGTAGCTCATAATTGAGCTTCAAAGGAAAGGGAGGAGGAGAGGAAATGGAGTTCAGGATAGTCCTTTATTAACTATAGAAACATTACTATGGCATGCAAGGGTAGTCTTAAGAAAGCCTAAGTTCAAAGTTGAAACTGAAAGGGGTATCAAGAGCAGCAAGAAAAGCATCCTACTGCTTTACCACAAGTGAAAAAGTAAACACATAAGATGTAAACTCGCAGTCTAGAGAGTAGATTCCAAGGCAGTAAGAAAGTTTACCAAAAAACGAGTAGTTTTAACCACTGTAGAGAACACCTCTTTTCCTTCTATATTACAGTTTAATCCTTATTAAAAGTAGTAGAGTAACAGTTAGATAGGTATAGCATTGTCTGGAAAATAAAAACTGTTGAATAAAATATTGATTCCACAGATGGAACAACACCCACGAATTGCGAAGTACGCCATGGAGAACCATAATCTCAGAGAGGAGAATAAAAAACTTCGTTCTTTACAGTCAGTTAAAAAGGCCCAAGAAATTGATGCTCAGACCATTGCAGAGCTAGAGAAAGCTTTTTTGGAAGCTTCAGCCACAGAGAAAAGTACTGGAGGTAAAAATATGCTACTGTTTTCCAGCTAAATATGCTTATTGTATTTCTGTTGTGTGCACCATAGTGTTGAAAATGTCTGTCTTGATGTGTTTTTGCCTTCTTCAAAGAGGTACCTGAAGACTGATAAAACAATTTTATTTAATTGTATTCGTGTTGGCCTTCAAGCAATAGAGAATTTGGATTTGCATCTTTTGAAATCCATCTATGATCTCATTTTATGGTCCTTACTTATCATGAAGACTGCAGTAATATTAATTATTTTACTGATTTTCATGTGGGCTATTGCTAATACCTATTTTTGTCAATCTCAGTTAGTACTATGCTGTTCAAAAGCCCACAAATGCTTTCATTTAAGTAAAACTTCAGGTATTTGAGCAGCTCTGTGATTTCAGAGGGTCTATGTTTGTTCTTTAGGTCACCGCTTATATTCCACCACCATGTCAGTGGAAGGCAACTCGCTGGCATCTGTTGAAAGGCTGAAAGCTCGTCTGCTACAGACCCAAGCTGAACTGGCAACTTCAAAGCAAGAATACGAAGAATTTAAAGAGCTGACCAAGTGAGACAAAACAGTATTGAAATATCTGGGATTAAATGTTTTTAAGTCATTATCAATTTTTGAAAGACTCAGATCCTGATCAGACCCACTAGGTTTGTTCTTTGCATGTAAGAGAGGGCCAGGTTAAGAATAATGGCATGCACACAGAGCATGTTCCTGTTGAACTCTGTTATTCCCAGACTAGGGAACAACTGTCATTAAATCTGAACGTATGTCTGGACTGCTGCAGGTTTCTTTGTCTTTTCCAAAGCCACTCTTGATAGAAAGGTGCAAAAAAATGCTTGAAAACATGCAGGAGATGGACATACCCTTTAATTCTGGTAGTCACCTGCTTAACAGCACTGGGAGAGTTTGGCTTAGTTTCCACGTAGAGCAAATGTTTTGCAGCAAGTGAAATATTACAAGTGGAAGCACTGACAGGAAGTAAGAGTGGGGAAGAACGAGAGGGGTATTTGGGGTTTTGGTTTTGTGCAACAGTAGTTTTTAATATAATCACTTAAAGTCTGCAAGTTTGAGTCACCATAAGTGTAGAATCCAAGCACCCAAGAAAATTCTGGCTGACCTGTTGGTTAATTTTTTATCTCAATTTCAAAGATTTTTAATAAGGCAATAATACTGTTATCTTGAGATTTGTTATGGGAACAAAGGTTTAATTCAAATCAGAGCAAAGACATGGTGTCAGCAGTACATTTATGTCCATTTGCTTTGGCATCTAAACGTGAGATAAGGGTCTACTATGCCCTTATTAAAGTAGTAAAGAATTTACTGTCATTGTTCTTCTGGAGGGCAGCACAAGATAATGGGAATGGCCTCACTAATACCTTCAGTGTTCATATGCATGAATGTGAATAGTACATGATTTCGCTTGATTAACCCCATTTCTGAAAAATTCAGATCTCGTTACTGCAAATACAAGAAAAATAGCATTTCCAGCAAATGTAATGCAAACCTGGAAGGCAAAAGGGACCTGATTTTTTTAAATTTATTTTAATTGCACCTAACATTGTTGCTTTCTATTGATTTCAGTGAAATTAGAGTGTAATTCTAAAAGCATCAGGCACAATTTTGCCTCCTGCTTCTATTTTTTCAAAGTAGCTTTTAATATCCCTTTTACTTATTCAGGCAATTGTACAAATCTATATTTTTATTGTTAGATTTCTGTGTAGCAAATCCTATGAACTTTATAAATAATAGTATTATAATCTACTGAGGTTATCAATTCAGCAATCCATCAATTGTCCCATATCATTAATTGCAATAGCTTATTTATATTTTTTATATATTGATTACTTTATTTTTCTGCCCATTAAGATTTTATTTTATTTTATGTAAATTTTATTTTTATGTAAAATTTTTCTATTTTATGTATTCCATGTTTTGTGAATGTCTTGCTTTCTTGGTAGTATGTTTACATTTTATTGTCAATTACCAACATTTTCTTAGTGGAGTGCAGTCAAACAGAAATGTGCTTTTTAGCCTCTGGAGTTATTAAATTTCACTAAATTTTAAACTTGTTTCCAGTTTCAGAGTAACTGGATACTTAATTTTACATGCAGGTGTAACTATACGCTGTAACTGAACAAAAGTAGAGTAAAATAGCAATTTCACAAAAACAAGATATGCTAATTTTTCTGCTGTCCAATTGCAGTCAGAACTAAAGTTCTACTCTGTTCCCTAAGTTTTGTTGCAGTTGCCAAGAGCGTGAGGGAAAATGACTGCATTAAACTGCCAAGAGATGAAATAGTATGTTTCCATTTGTCTATAGACGTTGACCCTACCATTGTGACAGTAATGGCAACTATCACAGTAACAGCGTGTAGCTCTGCAAAATACCTAGTGAAAATTATTCCTAAATTTCTGCTCGACTGTTGGATTTCAGTTAAAGTACTCTTAGAGGGCAAAATAATCTTAACAGAGCAGCACTTTCAAAAAAAAAAAAGGTCTTTAAAGGATTTTCTTTAATCCTGGCAAGCTCCAGTTCAGACTTCTCATATAACTGGATAACATTTTAAAGCTTAAAACCATATTGGTATGGGTGATATCACTTTCTCATAAAAGGAACTGCAGAGCTCTCAGCTTATTTCTTACCATGTAATGGATTTTTTTTCTGACATGTTTAGTTATCCATCTACTTGCTTCATTATGCAGGCACAAATAAGCTGCTTAGCTTTTTAATTTTTTATATGTTATTTTTACTTTTTAATACAGCAGTGGTGGCTTTCTTCTCAAAATAATGCATTTTGGTGTTTGGGTAAAAGTTCAGCTGCAGTTTGCTCATTGGCAGTACTGCAGTATATTCTTACCAATAGGAAGGCATACTCATGGAGTAGTTTTTGACAGTAGTAAAATACTTCCTAAACAGGAAAAAACAGATGGAACTGGAATCAGAGCTTCAATCCCTTCAGAAAGCAAATCAGCACCTTGAAAACATTCTGGAAGCAACCAAAGCACACAAGCGCCGAGAAGTCTCTCAGCTACATAAGCTACATAGAGAAAGTCTTAAGGTATGAGAATAAGTTTATTTAAGGCCACACATACTTCTGAGTTGTACAAGAGTGCAGACTGTCATTTGTGTGATCGCTTAGCCTAACTAGTTTTCTGGAATGTTTTCCATATGTGATAAACCAAACAGGCTATTTTTTTGTTCTGGAGTGTTAACTGAATGACTGCTACTGTCATCAGATGACAAATCTGAAAAAGTGATAGTGGTTCAGAACTAGCCACTTTGAGCCATTTATTTCATTATTCTGCTTATAGAATTAAGAAATACAATACCAGACAAAGTCTTAATTACATTTTACAGTTAAAATAGAGACTGCTTTGTAATCTTTGTAACAGAACATAACCACTCCAACTAAAGCGTACCAGCTAAGGTCTCGCCTTGTGCCACGAATAAGCCCAGATTATAATTCTGAAGATTTTCAGCGTCCTGAGGAGATGATGGATGACATTCTGAAAGAGCCAGTTCCTCCAGAGATGAGTGAACAAGCATGTGAAGCCATTGCTGAGGAGCTCAAAGTGGCACAGGTGAATGTTTTGAATAAAAACTGAAGCACATGTGCAACTTTATTATAAAAGTAGGCTTTGCCATGAAGTACTTTCCACTCATCACGTGCATTCTAATTTGCATGGGAAACTGAAGCCCCTCATGAATACTTAACACTAAACGGTTCTCTACACATTGTACTTGAAGGAGGATTTACAACAAAAATACTGAAAGTGCTTTGAGGATTGGATATCATAAGTAGTTTAATGCAGGGTGTTTGTGCTTTTTTCTATTTAAACCTGGTAACTTGTCTCTGAGGAGTCCTCTTTATAAGCTGACAGCTACATTTGGAACGATACACAAACTTAATATATAATACCGCATTATTTGAAGAAACCTGCCAAATAATGCTTGTCCACCATTATACATTGTCTTGTATCTTTTCTAGTGGGCAGGGAAAGTCTTTTGTCACATAGAAGAGCACTACAAATTTACCTGAACTATTCTCTAGAAATTGGAACTAACTTAAGTGCATGTAAAACCCTGGCACAACAGCCAAAACTCGTCTTGGATGCTTACCATAGTGCAGAGATCCTGTAAGGAGTTTTAACTAGTGTATGTTTTGAATAATTTCTTTTTAAAGCCTTATTTTTCCAAGATAAACATGTGTCTGAAACCTAAGTGTTTATTGGATTTAGTCCTTGTATTCACTGATGGATTTTTCTGTGTTTTGGCAGTTTAGTTAGAAACAGGAGAAATCAGCTACTTAAGTTACCAGTTTATTTTTGAGTGTTCTGTTTTCTGTTGGTTCAGATCATAAAAATAGAAACTTGTTGACGTATTTATATTTAATATGCACAGACTGCCATAAGGCATGTGAAAATGAGTGCAAGATGGGTGCTCTAATTTTGAGTGTCTGTTGTGTCACAGGAGCAACTGAGCACAATGCAGACAAAGCTGGATGAAGAGGAAAGCAAGAATATAAAACTCCAGCAGCATATTAATAAACTGGAGCATCACTCTGCACAAATACAGGAGGTAAGAGAACGATGTAATATAGGGCTCCTGTAACTATAATACAGTCATACTGCTGTGTCGTCTGGTGAGGCCTTGCAATGTTACTTGCATTTTGACAAATTTACATAGCATCATAACTCAGGGCTGTGCAGGAAGACAAGGACTTAAAATCATGGAATAGTTAGGTTTGGTTTAAAGGTCATCTAATCCAACCCTCCTGCAGTTAGAGTGAGCAGAGAAGGTTCATTTAACATAACACTGCAGTTTTGAGTTTGGTTTTGTTGTTTTAAATCTTGTGAATCTGAGCCTGCTTGATCTTAAATACAAGCAAATAAACACTGTTGTGGTTGGTTTGGCCAACTTCATGATTTCTGGAAAACAACAATAGTAACAAGGAAATTTTAAACTTTGGAATGCTGAAAATACTCAGCTCGGTTTGAAATACCTATCAAATATTTGCAAGTCTTGCTTAATTGCTAGGGATGATTTATCATAAAAAAGGAAATAAGGCCTGGTTTCTTTCCAGATCAGTCTCACTTCTGATATCTGTGATATCAGCTCCTAAGCTCTGGGTTCCTTTTAAATGAACTTTTTAAATAAGGTAATGTCTTCAGTTATATAAATTATGTTTTTCCTTGGACTTCTGGGGATTTCAGAGTCACCAAATATTGAATTTAAAGAAAAATGTGTTTATAATCAGTTGATGAAATGCTTTAATACATCACTACCTTCTTAGCCACTCCTACACTTCCTTCTATTTAAAAAATTTTACTGTTCTTTTCAAGCTTCTTTCATCTGAAAGGAATGACTGGGGTAAAGAGCGGCAGGAGCTCCTTGAACAGATAAAATCACTTGAAAAGCAGCTTCAAGACAGTCAAAGCAAGGCTGATAGTAAGTCTTTGTAATACTGAAATTTCATAAAAAGTTTTGAGGTGTCTTACTGTTTTAAATCAACAATAGCACGATCTGAGTAACTATTTGTGTTGTTAGACACACTGGTTTGTTTGGGTTTTTTTAAATAAAGAAAGCAATCTTTAATACTTGCAGATCATCTTTGCCTAGTCTTGCACAGTATACAATATTCAAAATGGTTCTGTCTTTATTCTGAATGTGAAGGAGGTAGAAGAAATAGTAGTTTAAAAAAATATTAAATAAAAATTAAGGATAAAATCTCTACTGTCTATGAAAATTACAGTGATATTCTCTGGAATATTTTTGATTCACCTTTACTTAAAGTCAGTGTTTCGTTGACCTTTTTCATTCACAAAGCCTTTTTGTGTGTGACTTTTGAGAGTAATTCCACTGAAAATGTGCAGAGGTTTGTGAGACTTTCCCAGCAGGTCCTGTAGCATTGTGTGTCCTATATCTAGCACAGTTTTCCAAATAACGTGTAAACTACTTCGGGGTTTTTTGACAGTATTAAAAAGTGAAGTCCATGACTTGCGCATTGTCCTGCAGTCTGCAGACAAGGAGCTGTCTTCTGTAAAACTGGAATATAATGCCTTTAGGGAAAAGCAAGAGAAGGAAATAAGTCAGCTTTCTGGTAGACATATGGATGTACAGTTCCAGCTGGACAGTGTCAGGTATGTTGGCAGTTTGGTACAATGCCTTGTCATCCCTTCTGGATGCATCCGGTGATTTAGTCATCCTCTCCTGTATGTGAACTTATACTTTACATGTTTTCTTTAAAGTTGTTGTTTTGTGTTTGTCCTTTGCTGGTTTGTTGGTTGGGTGGGGGGGTATTTGTTTGAGGGTTTTTTGGGGGGCGGTTTTTTGCTCAGTTCTTCCATGCTATTTCAAGCAACATGGTGCAATTATTAGAAAGAAAACAAAATGTGTCTGCCTTAATTTCACTTTGCTGTATCACTTTCTCATTAAATAGGCTGGATCTATAAACTTGCTGCTCTCCAAAAGTTAAGTGGCTGGAGAGACAGTTTGTTGGTCTGGTCACATGAACTAGGTAACATAATGATGCTGCTCTAAAAATACAAGCAGAAAGAAATAATAAAAAATAACTTAAGTTTGAGTATCAAAGCCAGACAAGCTCATTGCCTTGTCTGCAATAATTGCCATTATTATCAGGAGATGATAATCAGTATGGTTTTTAATTATTAACATGATTTAGTTATGTTGGGTTTTGTTGCTATTTTGTTTAGTTTGTTTTGTTGTGTTTTGGTTTTATGTTTTGGGTTTGGTTTTTATTCCTGGAAAACTTAACTACATCTTGCATTATAACATCATGTCTTAGCTGAAGTAATTTTTTGAGTGAGGCATTGTAGGACCAGGAACCTGGAACTGCAATTAAATGCTGTGGTTTCACTGGCACGTTCTGTGTTAGCAGAAATACTAACAGATTGTTTGGAGAGTATTCCTCCTTTAGTAACATGATTCATAACACTTGTGTAGCAGCTCTTTCACCCCTCTTTGCTTTTCACTTTTGTAAAAAATTAAATTAAATGAATTTTCAGTGCCACAATTTAGAAGGGACTAACACAAACTTGTCCAGAATATATAAAGATTTTATATGGGATAAATAACCTTACTACCAACTAAGCAGATGTAGATACTGAGGATCCTTCTAGCAGAGTCTTTTGTCCAACAGCTGGCTAAAAACCAAATTTCTTTAATTATGAACTCCATTATCAGGACACAGGGACTGAAATTTCAGTAGAATTTTGTAAGAAGTAAATTATATTTCTAGAGATCAGGAAAAATATTCTCTGCTTTCTCTGCCAATGCCACTTCAATTTCCCGTGCACTTCATACATTTGGTGTCTCTGTTTTAAAAAAGAAAGGAGTCAACATTTGTCAGTC
The DNA here is from genome assembly GCA_013397725.1 of Rhagologus leucostigma. Taxonomy (NCBI): domain Eukaryota; kingdom Metazoa; phylum Chordata; class Aves; order Passeriformes; genus Rhagologus; species Rhagologus leucostigma. The sequence continues at coordinate 339,063 of VZTD01001501.1, read as the reverse complement.
ACTTCCTTCTGTAATAACCGTACTCTGTATATTATTTGAATATTTTAAAATACAGTTGATTGGAGTATTTTTGTAAGGACTCAGACCCTTACTAGAGTATTTGGTTTGGGTTTTTTATAAAGGCTAGAACATGAAAAGATTCTTGAAGAAAAGGCAAGCCTGCAGGATGACTACGACAATTTGCAGGAGGTCGCGAAATTTGAGACGGACCAGCTGAAGCAACAACTTGAGGACAGGAAGCAAGAAGCAGAAGCAATGAAAACTGAGCTTTGTGTAAGACAGTCAAGGATTTTAAAGGACTTGATTGTACAGAACCCAGATTGCTTAAATCCTGTTATTGTATCACTGATAACAGTCCACAGTAGTAATAGGTTTCTTGGTGATTTCATTTGGAGGATGTACCCGAATTCTTTTTCCAAAATTAGGGCAAGATTTTTGCAACCACAGGCTATCAGAAATATCCAATAGCATCATGAGTAGTAAGTTTTTAGGCTGAAGAAATTGCTCTGGAAATGTTGAGGGAGATGGGTTAATTAGTAAAGGAATAAGAAACTTCTTTGGAGAAGAATCCTGACATCGAAATGCTGAGATGACCTTTTATCTCAGGGCTAGCCAAGACTAGCCTAATTATTCTATCTTTACAAAGCAGTTTCTTAAAAATTTTCATAGTGGATGTGATCTTGTTAAAATGATCTATGGCTTGTGGTGGATGACTGTCCTGCAATTTAGTTGATGCTGTCCTTGAAAGCCTGTCAGACTGCAGTGACTGCAAAACAGCAGTAAGGTTGCTCAAGGGCTTTTGCAAATGATTTTGCCTGCATTTCTGCAGGGTACATTGTGCCTGCTCAGGAAGTTTGATATAAATTTTCATTATTCATGTTTAAAAGAATGCTGACAGATGGAATATTGTTTGTTTAAATTTCATATATTTTAATATTTTGAAGAAATACAGAATTTTTAAATGCCCTCAAATTAATCTACAATTGAAAATTCTAATTTTTCCCTTCACAGCCTTGGATATTGAGGAACATCATAGCTATATGAAGTTATTATTAATGGCAGGTGAAAAGATCTGATTACTTAATGTAAATAAGGGTTTACTTTTGAACTTCTTCAGGACAAACTAAAGATCTTCCAGTTTCCAATTAAGGTTTTGTGGTGTGGTTGGTTTTTTTCAGTCATCTTAAAGATTTGTTTAGATTTTAATTTCATTTTAGATTGCTCTACAGACCTTATGTTGTAATTGCTTATAGCAAACATGTATTTTGATATTCTAGAACCTTTTGCAACTTCTGAAAACTGAAAAAGAACATAATGAAAAATTAACATTGCAATTACAAGAAGACAAAGAAAACAATTCAAAGTAAGTTTTAATTACCAGTGGGGTTTATTTTCATCTGACCTCATTGGTGCTATATGTTGTATTCAGATGGGGATCCCATTTGTAGAGGTGTTTCTCCCCAGATGGGTTTTTTATTTTATCCAAATCAGAACAGCGCTTCATTTTAATGTAAAGTAATTTCATTGTGTAGTTTTTCATGTCAAAGATAAAGGTCTGCCACTGATAGCAGTGTAAGGCTAGTAACTAAACTATTAGTCTTTTATATAGCACTGAGAATGTGATAACTGAAGAACTCTTAAAACAATCAAATGCAAATAGAATGAACTCCTATGGCTTTGTTCTTATTAAAGTTCTCTTATGTTTTGGTTATATTTCTCACTAGAAGTGTGGTTTTTTCACCAGGGAGCTCTTGAAAGTACTGGAAAAAGCACAGGTGGAGAAACCATTTTCAGAAGCGGTGACACAATGTGAGCAGCAGGTACAACAGCAGATTTGAATATCTAAATTCTGTGTTCATGGCTTTGCTTGGGCATTAATAACAATTTTATTGGTGTGCTGACTGTTAGGTTTATTACCAGCAAAATAAGTGCAGAGTACTCAGGCTACATATTGTTTTGTTAAGCTACTAGTTAATTTTTTGGGTAAGGTTAACAACTTCCTTCCTTTTTTTTTTCCATGACTTGGTGCTTTATAAAACATACTTCAAAGGTAGTGAAGACGCTCCTTCACAAATATTATTTCCTCTAGGAAGCAAAACTGAGGACATTGGAACAGGAGCTGGCTGCTGCTGAAGAGACTATTGCTTCTTTGAAGAAGACAAACGATACAGATAAGGTTTGGGCTTATATCTGTTACTGATACAGTCTTGCGGGTAACTATGTTCTGTAGTAGAGATGAAAGACCAGAGCCTTCCTGTGCTGCTTAGTAATTTTGTGCTTTTAGGCAGTCCTGGCTATATAGCTAGGTAAAATAAATCCTACGTTTTCCTAGCATGGAGTTTGCAGGGAGGTAGGAAAGTGGTATGCATTTAGAGAAAACACAAGTTAACTTAAAGTTAAACAAAAAAATTGAAGCTAAAGCTGTCTGCTGGACAAAACATTCAATGCCTAAACAATGCATAATTCCCCAGATGATTAATAGAGCCTTCCAGTCATAGCTATGTTGTAATGGGCAGATCAAAAAGGTAAGAAAGGTGTTGTAAGAACGTGACTGTGTGTATCTTTATTAATAAAATCAAAGCACTTCTTTACGTAAAGACTGATGCAGTAGGAAAGCTTAAATAGCCAGAGTTCCCCTAGTGCAAGTATATGTGCTGTCTGTAAAACAGGCCTAAGAAACCACATGGTGCGTTTACTACCCAGCATGATGAAATGGTAAGTATTGCTTTTTCCATCATAAACCCAAAAATCTGACATGCATAAGGTCAGAATCATCTGGTATTGTCAGTGCAGTGGTGTTTCTTGAATGGGCCTTTTTCCATTACAAACAAATGTACCCTTAAATTATAGAAGTTCTGTTCTTTTCTGTTAGAAACCCATGACAGCCTAAGATTAAATCAGCAGGCCAGTCTTCTCTTCTAATGAACACTCCAGGTTATTTAGTTCTTTGTTTAAGTGCTTAGAACAAAAGCCACTGATTTAGCAACAAATTTTCTGTTTATTCTTTACATGTGCAATTTGAGGACTTATTTTCACATGATTGATTGAAATTTGGGATTGACAAATTATATAACAAAAAAGTCCAGTAATACATTATATGATTTTATATGTGTTTTATCAGGATTAACTTTTTTATGTTGCAGGAAGTTGTAACTGACTTGATGAGACAGATCCAGGAGCTGAGGTCTTCAATTAATCATAAAACTGAGTCCATAGATGGGCTGACAAGAGAGCTCGAGGATATAAATGTATGTTCTGTCATTTTGAAGGACATGGTATTGTTCTGTAGAAATGGGAGGCAATAACATGTCTTATCACAGGTCTCAAACAGTATAACTTGCCATAGTGTTTTAGAAGGAAACTTCTTTGTTTTGACATGTTGAAATCTTCTGAACATTTTATGCCTAAGGCTGTTGCAAAAACTGAACCCTCTCCACGTAGTGGGTAAAAAGCCGTGTCTCTAAAGGGACCTATTCACATCCTGTAAACTCCACTCAGCTGACAGTCACATTTAGATTTTCTCAGAAATTGGCAATTTAAGACCTCAACAATTGAAGCTGAATTGTAAATTCATTTTTGATGGAGTGAATTTTTATGTTGCTGGTATTACTATGTTCTATATCTGAAAACAAGTATAAAGAACTAAAACTGTGTATTTGAATAACTATGAGTAAATATGATGCCTCTGCTTTATTAAAATAGGTCTGGTTTGCAAACTAACAGAATAGATAAAGCAACTAACAGAATGCTTTATATAATATATTATGTGTGAACTATGAATTCAAAAGGTTCCATAGAAAAATGTTGATGAGACAGATTTCTAAATATGGCTATCTCTTTAATAATGGTTTTAGTCAGTAATATGTATTGTGGTGGCTAAGTCACGTTAATAGTCTTTTTGTATCGTTCTGACGACTAATCTCTAAAAACAGTTTGTATAATTCAGCAAGTACTATATATCATTCTGGTTTTACTCATTGACACTGATTTCTAAATGGAGTTATCATCATAAGATTTGTGATGTACATTTATTTGTCTTCTGTTTGCTAACTTTACCTGATAACATGTTTTTCTAAAATATTTTAAAATTTAATGCTTTTTGTAGTACAAGTATAATATTGTTCTGGCTGCAAAAGAAGAAAGCAAGGGAATCATAGAGGATCAGGAGAAGAAAATTGAAGAACTGAAGGAAGCCTTGGAAGGAAGAGAAATAGCTGATAACATTGAGGTAAAAACATTCATGTTGGTGTATTATGATTGTTTGTTCAGCCAGACCAATTGGATGTGGTTTTTCTTAAAATGCTCTTGTAAAACTTAACCTCATTTTAGTTCAAACTACAGCCAGTTAAGCTGTTCTAAAAAGAATTTTTCATAAGATACCTGACAAATTCTGTTAAATTATCACGTTACTTGACATAAATATTTTATAAGCTACTTCATAAAAGCCTATGCTAAGAGCCTGGTTTAATTTTGTTAAGGCCACTAAGGAATCATCAGCTGAATTTAATGGCAGCTTTAGGTGATGCAGCTGAGAAACTAAAATAGGTAGAAGAATATATGATGTTTTACATTATCACTTCCCCCACTGCACTATATTCAGTAATATCTTTTCTTTACTCATAATTTTAACTAAAAGCTCCACCTGCTGGAAACAGATCTAGGGCACAGTTTTTATTCAGCTGTGGTTTTGCTTTTTAATATTGTATCTTTCTTTAACTCTGTCTTTTCTATTACTGCTGTCACCATTATTTTACTTGATGAACATGTCCATCAGTCAAGAACACTAGCACCTCCTTACATGTAATTTCTACAAGATCATCTGTGATTAGATTTGCTAGTCCAGTCATATAGCACCAATAAAGTCTTCCAGGGAGGTGTGGGTTTCTCAAAGCACATTAAACATAGTGGAAATTTGTTTAAAAATAAACAGACTATGTTCATTAATAATCATATCTAACAGTGACGTTCTGAAACCCAAAGTTAAATTGTCTGGCAAATTGATCACTTTGGGGTTTTTTGGTTTTTGGTTTTTTTAACTGAAGTGAGAGTTCCTGTTTCAATGTTATACTTGGATATATCTGGCTCCTGATAAAATTATAGTGTTTCTCCTTTACTTTATACTTCAGTTACTGATTTCTTCATGCTTTCTTAACCGGACAAGAACTAATCTGAGGTAGCATTTAAAATACTGAATACAGTCTCTCCTTATGGGTTAACACACCTTGTGTAGGTATGATGCCCCATCAGATAGGGTGGGAATATAGATCATAGAATAAATCCAAAGGTATCTACAGAATATCAGTGCAATGAAAAAGCTATAATCATGGATTAAAATCTATACATTCTTTTCTGGTTTCTTATTTAGAGAACTGTACCTCTTTTTAAGTGTATATTATATTTTAAAACAGTGATTAATTGCAAAGATCTTCCACAAGAATCTTAACTGTCGCTATACTGTGGTAAAGTTCCCATTTTTGTTCTGCAGCCCAGACCAAGAATATGAAAACATGCTAAAATAAGAAGTTTATAGATGAATGCTTGCTACAATTCATGATGCAAAAGTAGAAGGAAAAGGGCGGTGCTTGTAGCTGTTAGCAATCTTGGCACCAATGACAAAACATCTTGAAGTAACTGACTTAGAGCAGTAACTTTAACACTTCTTTCTTTACTCATCCAATGACTGAAAATAGAGGGACCTTCTGTGTGAAGAACTGCGTCATACCACTGATCAGCTGATAAGTCTGACGGAGGCCTCTAAGAAACATGATGCATTGCTCCAGTGTGCACAGGAAGACATAAAAAAGAAAGAAGCTGTAATCCAGGAACTCAGGGAGCAGGTAAAACAAAGACATTTTCAAAATTAGGTCACTGAGAGGGAGCTGTGGTTAATTGTAGCTTCTGAAAAAGGTTTCACTTGTCATTTTAGAGCATCTTGAACATAGTACTGTTGGTGAAGAGCACTGCTCCTTCTTGTAAAAGCAAAGTAGTAAGAGTAGTAGTTCAAAAACTTCTGAACAAAGATTAGGTAACTTTTAATGTTTTGGAAATGTTGTCTGAGATCGCAAAAATGTTTCCTCTGATAGCAGAGTAAAATTATCAGTACCTATAAGAACAGAGCAACCTGAGGTTATCAGCAGTGTAACCTAGGGAATTACTTTCTCCTCTGCTTAACACTTACCCACAAATGCTATCATGTAATTGAGATAACTGTTGCGCTCTATAAATTATGCAGTGGTTTGGAGCTTCTGCAGACTAAACAGCTATGTTAAACCTTTGTCCAAATTTTAGCTCTAGTTGTCACAACTATCATAATGCTAAGTAATATATTTGTGTTGGCAAAGACTCTAATAAGTTATTTTTTGAAAGAGGAGGGTTTTTGTCAAGTTAGCATATTCTCTTGGGGAAACTGATCAAATCTATACCACTAAAATCTTTGCATCAAATAATATTTTGACTAGTGATGTTTGCCAACCAAGTTCATAATAGTTTTTTTTCTGTGTTAGCAAGCCCTTTGAAAGCTAAATTGTGTTAGCAAGGCAAGAAAATCAAATACTAAAAAGAACAAAATTCAGATGAACTACACAGCAGTTAGATGTATAGATGCTTTCAAAAATGCTTGTTGCGTACAACTATTGAAAGTTTAACAGTGACTGGCTAAATATAGAAGAGTTATGAAGGTGAAGTCTTTGTTAATCTAAAATAACTTGTGATGTACTTAAGCTTGCTCAAACTAGAGATCTGAGTGCTGTTTTGTTTCCTGTTTTGTGTGTATTATGATATTTTGTGTATTATGTAATTACTTTAATTCTGTGTTTCTAATAGTTGGGCAAAATGACAGAGGAACTGGAGAACAGGAAGAATGAGTATGAACTGAAAATGAAGCAAATAGATTGCTTTGTGGACTCATCTTCAGTAACATTTCCTCAGGTATGGTATTTGTGAGAGAAACACTTTCACATAGTTTGTAATTACTGATGATTTGTCTGCCAGGAATTTATTAATATATGTCTCCAATGAAGCATTAAAACATGTAACCAGTACATAGGGGAAAGAGTCCTTTATTAATAGTTTGTGTGGTTTGGTTTTTTTGACTTGCCAGTGTCCAAAAACTCCTCCTAATTTTGATGTGAATTTGGCCAAGCTTTTGGAAACTCATGAGCAAGAAATAGCTGATCGAAGGGCCTCTGCAATAAATCTGGAGCACCTTGTGCATGAACTGAATGAAGAACGAAGAGCAAAAAATGATGAAATTCTAAGGCTGAAGGTATGAGTTAATCTCTGCTGGCAATTTGTAAGGTTAAAATGAGACAGACTGCAGAGTTCAGTGTTTTTAATGAGTTCTGCTTAGCAGTATGTCCATTAAAGCAGGAAAGCAGCTTTTGGTTTTCCCTTTACCTAGGCTGGGAACAAGTGGTGACAACTTGCTTTGAGATGTCTATAAATCTCATTTTCCCAAGGACCGTGCTGTTTTGTGTTCATGAATGTCAAATGGTAACATCATTTTTGCTGCTGAAACAGTTCTAATCTATTCTCAATAAAGTTTCTAATGCGACTGTAGAGGGAAGGGTGATGCAGATGTTTGCCACAGAACCGTGCTTATTTTCTGATAAATAATTTTTGCCTTCTGTTTTACTCAAAAACATGTTCAACTGGAAATGAAAGCAAGAATTGCAATTTGGTCTTCAAATAAAATGTTTTAAATTTCACTTGCTTAGGAACAATTAAATGAGTTGGAGAACTTGCGTCTGGAAATGCAGGTATTGGTGGAGAACAACAGGAGTTTACAGAGCCTCGTAGAAGCTCAGAGACCAAGCAAGAACAGGTAAAGTAAAATAAAACACAAAAAATCTCTATTAACTTGAAGTAATTAAGATAAAATTTACAGGTTTTATTTGAAATACAGTCTTACATTGTTTGCATATTTAGAGATTGACTCAAACTTTTGTATGAGAATTGTTTACTGGCTTGTAAACTTTATGGCCCTTAAATCACAAGTTCTTAAATGCAACACAGTTTTATAAAGGGAATGGAAACAGAATGTAAAATCATTATAGGCATAGTCATTCCTGGGTATTACATATTTCCATGTCACTTGTGTAGTTATGGCTCCAGTAGATAAGGAATGTCCAAATGAATGCAACGTTAGTTTTAATATAGACATAAATGAACTTTTAAAGCCTTTTAAAGCCTTTAATATACAATTAGCTTTTGGTCTATTCAAACCACAACTCCTATCAACTAAAAGGAGCTGGGAATTCTTAGTGCATGTCCAAATCACATCCCGAAGTCCCAAGTCAGGAATCCAACAAGTGAGGAACATAAAAGTAATGCTTTTTTTGTGGAAAAATTTGGTCTAGAAAACCTACACAAACTGTGGAAAAACAAAGCCACAGAACCAGTGTTCCATGGCAACGTAACCATTGTTGTTTTCCTGTGATATCCATTTCAATTCACAACACACTTTCAAATGTCTGCTGCAAACTAAACAGAAAGCCTTAGAAACAGCATGACTGTTCAGTAACCTACCTGATCTGTTCACAAGATTTTAAGTTACTGAAAATAGTGGTTTTATTGTAATTTGATGCAATTATAAAACTCTTAACCTATTTTTTCCCCTATGGCACACTACAAGGATGAAGTGTTCCCACTCATGTGTCGCTTTGTGAGTTATTTTAATTGTTTGCTCACTTCCATCCAATGTTATGTTCATTAAAAACTAACAAAATAAAAATTAGTGAAGTCTTCTAAACAGAAGAATCTTTTATGTTCTTAACTTGGCAAAACCACTGAGCAGTGATCTTGTAAGAAGTCCTTCTGCAGTCTCCATACACATGAACATCGTGAACTAATAAATCATGTACCTCCATCCCAAAGCTGCTCTTGCGGTTTAACCCCAGCCAGCAGCCAAGCCTCATGTAGCCACTGGCTCACTCTCCCACCAGGGGGATCAGGGAGAGAATCAGGAGAGCAAAACCAAGAAAACTTGTGGGTGGAGATAAAGGCAGTTTAATAGGGAAAGCAAAAGTCACAGACACAGGCAAAGCAAAACAAGGGATTAATTCAGTGCTTCCCAGGGGCAGGCAGGTATTCAGCCATATCCAGGAGAGCAGGGCCCCATCACACACATTGGCTACTTGGGGAGACAAACACCATCACTCCAAACATCCCCCCATTCTTCCTTCTTCCTCCCACTTTATATACTGAGCATGATGCCGTATGGTCTGGAATGTCCCTTTGGTCAGTTTGGGCCACCTGTCCTGGCTGTGTCTCCTCCCAACCTCCCATGCACCCGCAATTTCCCAGCCAGTGTGGCAGTGTGGAAAGCAGAAAAGGCCTTGCCTATGCTGTGTGTAAGCCCTGCTCAGCAGCAACAAAAACATCTCTACATTATCAACCCTATGTTCAGCACAAATCCAAAACACAGCCTCGTAATGGCTGCTGTGAAGATGATTAATTCTACCCCAGCCAAAACCAGCACAGCTGTCTAACAAACGATTGCATATTTATTACATTTGTAATTTTTTCCATTAAAACATTAATTTCTCTATACTCTGAAAGAAAATGTGCATAGAAGTTTAAACCCTTCCAGAGTTGTTTCATGATTTTGAGTATTTTGAGTATGAACACCTGTGAAAACAAGTGCACACATTTACTGGTTTAATCTGGATAACATATTTTTACAACTGGTTTCCTCTGTTTGTGAGAAACGTTTTTCTCATTGAATTTCCTAGTGATCAGAAACATCCTGATGTTCAGTACCTCAAAGAGAAAGAGGAGGAGATTGCTGAAGAGCGACGTGCTAAGGTGCATTATCCTTCTTGTGTCAGTTGCTGTTGACCTGCTGTGAAGTATTAATGTGATTTTTTTTTTTTTTTGTTGGTTTGGTTTGATTTTTTTTGTTTTCATGGCAGCAAAACAAACACCAAATTCTAGTGAATTTTAACAGGCACAGCCTGACACTTAGCTCTTAGGGTTTCTATCTTGGCCTAACACCAGTGAACTGGGTGTCAGATTGCACAATTAGCAAAAATAGATTTAGATTGCTAAATCGGACTCATCCTCAGAGTTGGGAAGTGAAGATTGTGTCACTTGCTAATGTCAGGGCTCTGTCAAAGGGAAGTTAATGTCACAGCAGAGGTTGCCATGGATGTCCCAGACAGAAGAGCCCCCTGTTAGAGCTCTGCTGTGTGAGTGGGCAGAGAGACACTGCTGTGGGTCAGCTGTGCTGGCATGAAATGGGAAATAAGTTTTTATTTTCAGCAAAGAGATGAACTTATAGTGAACATAGAGATGTGAACTACTGGGCAGTAAGATGATGTGGAATGAGATATGTAGCATCAATTAGGTGACAAATAATTATAAATATATATATATGTATGTTAAACATTAAGACTGTATCTAATGCTTTTGAACTTTTACAGAATAAAGCAGTGGAAGAAATGCTGAAAATCAAAGCAGAGTAAGTCTAACTATTGCTTCTTGAACTGGAAACTTGTATTAAACTAATTAATGACAAAAAAAGATATATTTAAGCAATAGAAGTCCAAGATCTAAAATGATAAAAGACATGATTTGGAAGTGTTTACACTTCTACAGGATACCTTGAGTTCTTACTCTTTCTCATCAGTAGGTGGTAGTAGCACCTATTACTACATAGCATTATATCAGGACAATACTTTAATGGGTAGAACCATAGAAACTTAAATTGGAAGGGATGTTTTTATTTGTCTAAAGTTATTTATATGCAGTGAATTCTAATAATATTCCTTTTCAAATTAAATTGAAATACTGTTCATTTATTTATTAATATTGTAAATGTTTTATCATTTTAAACATAATGTAATTATTTGGTTTTATGGTATTTGTTTAAATTTTTGGGGTTCAGCTTGAAAAATGAAAAATGTTTATTATTAGGAGATTTCTAAATTGTGTTTGCACTATTGGGCAAGCAGTCCTCAAAATTCAAGTGTTTTGTACCTGGGATGGATAATAGCAAAGAAAGAAAATACTGAATTAGTAGATAAAAATTAGTTTTTATCCCTCCATGTCCAAGACTGACTTAGTAATTCAGTTGTATGACATTTATGTTGGTTTTTAATGTTTTAACGTTTTTAATGTTTTTAATGTTTTAGTGATTCTTTTACATTGGCAGATTAGAAGAGACCAAAAATATCCTCAGAATCCAAGAGAAGACCCGTCATGAAATGACTCTGGAGATGGAACGAACAAGAACTTTGGAGCTCAAAGCATTTAATGAGAAAGAAGAAATTAGATCAAAACTGGAGGAAGCATATGAAGAAAGAGACAGAATTGAAAAGGTTACATATGTATAATTTTTTTGTCATCTTCACAGTAGAATCTTATTTAGCAGAAGTACAGCTGTTTTGTTTTGTAGTTTAGTTGTATTTGTGATGTTGTTCTCTGCTCTAGTGAAAGTCTGGGTACAGAAATCAGTGTTGCAATTCGTAGTAGTACAAATCCAATGGTGCTCCTATTTTGCTCTTTGGAGACATCTAACATAGTATCTAAGGACACATAAGACAAATATGTGTTTCCTGAATGAACCACTCTTGCATCATATGTTACAAACTTAAATGTTAGTATGTTAATAGTTCTTAGAAGCTATTAAGAGGTACAAAATGTATTTATTATTACAGGAAATAGAATTGCTGAGGAAGCAAGTTGACTCCCTTGCTGAGGAGAATGGGAAATTACTTGGTCATCAAAACCTAAACCAGAAGATTCAGTATCTTGTGAAACTGAAGAAAGATAATGCTAAACTTACCGAGGTAAGTTGCAGAGTAGATTACAGATGAAGTAATGGCCTGACATAGAAAAGAGCTAAGCTTTGAGAATGAAAATTAAAATTCCTGCTCTTCTGTTGGAGAGGAACAGAGATACCTCTGATTTTATGCAGCTGAGTATGTGATGGCTGGTCTGTCTCCTCACAGGCCCCAGACAAGGATCTTCATTTTAGTTCCTCAAGTGTATATAGTATATAAAACACTTGAACAACTCTAGATACCACTTGTGTAAAAATACAAAAAAAAGAGGATAATTTCCTTAATATACTCATGTTTTTTCTCTGTTTTACAGGAGACTGAAAAACTACGAGTTGAAAATGCTTTTTTGAAAGAATCAAAAAAATGTGACATTTGTAGACATGATCAGCTGTAATGACCCAAATAAAACTGCAGAGCCATATTTTTTAAATGTACAGAATAAGCAGAAGCCAGTTGTCAAACTTGACTTTTGCTATGGTTCTGGAATAATCAAGTATTATAGTTTGTAGGTTTTTTGCTGGTAATAACTGTAAGTGAAGATTGTTATTCCAGCTCTGTGGGCAGCTTTCAATGACATCTTAACACCTTTTTGTAATTTTTCAATTTCAAAAACTGATTTTGTATAGGTGCTGGCACATACTCCCTTGAAACTTTTGTACATTGCCAAGGAAAAGCTTTCTCACTGGGAACACACCTGGATTTTTGTCTCCTTTTGTGCTTTTATTCAGGTTCCTACCTCTTCTGAAATGCTACATTGTCCACCAGAGCCAAAATTGAAAAAGCACAATTTCTTTGTGATTATTTCTTTAGTTAAACATAGGATGATTTTCCTGGGTTGCTTAAAAATAATTTTCATATTGGACTTTCTTCAATAAAGCGTAAATGTGAATTTAGTAACAGGCTTGTAAATAGTACTATAAATATATTTTCAGGTTCTGTTCTTTATTTGAAAATAAAATGCTTTTCAAACCTTTTTCTGTTAGTATAGACTTAGAGTTCTATATTAACACTGTAGGAAATTCTAAGTATTTTGCAATCATTTTCTTATCAAAGAAGTGAAAAAATGTTAGGAAAGAAGATGTGAAAATATGCAGAACATTTTAGGAGTACAGCGTAAGTTCATTTAATCGCACTTAAGATTTATTGCAAATAACTGAAATGTTTGTTAGTGGCATACAAAACGTTGATTTCTATAGCAATATCAAACTAGGTTTTTTGACTGCCACTAATCCTGTCATTCTGTTTTCTGGGTACGTCATAAAATATTAGTTTTGACCACAAGCACTGGGGCAAAAGGGTATAAAGAGGAAAGATGTGTGTCTCGTACAGGGCAGGATACACCTTATGACTTTCTACATTACTTGGTTGAGGGGAAGAAGAATTTCCAGCAGCTTATTTATGAATTGTCAAGTTGTCTAAACCTGCAGATTTGTTCCCACTTGAGATATGATATGATGTATAGAAACAAAAAGCTAACTTTAAAAGGGGGGAGGCGCTGGGGTATGAGTCGAGGTCAGAACTAGTGGATGAGGAGCACTCAGACCAAGAGGGATTCGTCAAGGGTGATTTTATTTGTGACTGCCATGTTTTAGGTTTACAAGTGTTCCTTTCCTGTCTGTTTCTATACTATTTCCATGTTGGCAGAGGTTTCTGCCCTTTTTCTGTGTTGTATGTGGCTGCAGCAGGAGCTGCGTTGTTCTCCTCCTCCCTCCTGTCCTGTTTGTTTCAATAAAGCCTTTTTGTACATATGCGAACACGTCCCACGTGCCCTTCCCTCTTCCCACCCGCGGGCCCGCCCGCGCGCGGGGCGGCGCTGGGGCTGCGCGGGGCCGCGGCCGGCGGTCCGGTAAGGAAGCAGGCAGGCGCTGCAGAGCGCCCCGGGTGCCCGTGCGGCCGCCCCGCAGGCCGTGCTCGGCGCCAGGGCTTGCGCTGCTTATCGCGGCGGAGGCGGGGGAGGAGCGCGCTGGTTCTTCCTCCGGCGCTCCCAGGGGCTGCCCTGGATTTGCAGGGAAAGGGGGGCGGTCTCGGAGAGCGGAGCCGTGACTCACCCCTGGGGGAGCCCAGCCTTGCAGGGCTGACTAATGCGCGGTGCCGACGTAAACAGAGGGGGAGCGCAGCGAGGCTGCCGGGTGTGAAGAGAATGAGCGTGGTACTGGAATGCCCCGACCCAAGCCCAACTCTGGGAGCCCATTTGCAGTGCTTCTACGTCAGTGCTCCTTTAAAAGCAGGATGTTGGTATGACTGAGCATCAAACGCTTGTTCTTAGCCCACTGTTTTGCTGATAGCAGCGCCCTTCTCCCTTTTATTCTATCTCTGCTCTGCCCTGACCAGAGCAGAGAGGTGGAGCCCTTGATTTCCACTGTGCTTCTCCTTGGGTGTTCATTGGTGATGATCTTTATCCCGGTCCTGTTTCACAAACCTCCGTGTGTGAGGTTACATGGGACTGCTGGCCCTTCACCTCAGAAATAGTGTCCTTACCTCCAGGAGTGACCTCTGGCACAGCCACGGCAGAGGTGGAGATGGGCACGAGGTTGTTTCTGAGTGGGGAGAGGAGGAAGGCAGCATGTGTGTATCCTAAAAGCACTTTGGGGAGATTCATTTAGGTATAGGTTGTTACTGACATGGCAAATGTTCATTTGGATTTGAAATCCGAAAGGGAATCCACAAGGGAAACTGGATCTGAAACAAATCCAGCCTTGCACCAGGGAAAAAAAAAGAAATCTACCTGTGTGATTACTAGAGAGGGTTAAAAAGGCGAAAACTCAGTACCTGCCAATCCTATTGATCCTTTCTGATTTCTCAGAAAGGGTGACAGAAAGGAGAATTTTAAAAAAATTTAATCGCAATACTCTTCCACTTGCCCCCAAAAAACCCAAATTGTGCTCTGCACTGACTAAATGACAGAACATGGAATTACTCAAAATGCTGACAGCGTCTTTTCTGAGTATTTTTCTGTGTTGAAATTTATAAAAATATTGCCCATTTGTTTAGGGGGACTTTTTTGTGCTTTTTTTTT